>JASDQU010172820.1:0-20929 GCA_032191745.1 Picea mariana
AGTATATTATTATTATTTCTGGCCAACTTTTTCTCTTGGAGGCTAATAGCCTAATATAAATTATCTTCTTGAGCCGACAAGGCTTCTAGGGTTATTAGCCAATTCATTAGGGTTTCTCTTGCTTCCCAGAGTCTTCTATTCTCGTCAGGTTCACATGTAGAGGTAAATACCTCCTGCAGCTACCATAATATTAACAATAACAACTTGACATTTTTTAGAGTATGATGTTTTCTTACTTTTTAGCCTTACACAGTGATGCAGGGGTTATAGAGCCTGACCATTGTCCACATCCATTGAGAGATTTATGGGAGTTTTTGGGTCTGTTCAAATTCATAGTGAGGAACAAGGGACAGATTTTTGGTGCCAAGCAGCATGAAGAGAAATGACAGCAAGACTATGAAGCAGGAATCCGATGCGCTGTGTAGTGGGTTTCCTAAACCAAAAAATGTGGCAGACTTGGTGTTAGTGCTGTCACTCCAACTAGCAGCAGATTTAGGTGTTTAGATGCATTTCTGTTAAGAAATTAAGGATATAACTGAATGTAATCTCTATGTATAAGGGACCAGCCTGTCTCTATGTAACAGGAAAAAATATCATGTGCTCTGAGGAGCCATACATGCATGTGGGCATTAATCATTGGCTGGAAACCATGGGTTTGGCCCTGTGTGTTAATTTAGATTAGAGAGAGAGAGAGACTTATCTGTATTAGTGTTTTTTGGAGAGTTAATAAGAGAAAAACAGAGTCTTTGAGCTACTGTCAATGATGATAAGTTCTCTCAGTCTTAGAGCTGACTAACTCAAGAGCAGAGTACCCTGTATCCGATTTCCAGCTGTATTTTACTGTATGGGTTTAGCTTACAAGCTTGTATGATGTGGAACCACTGATTTTTGTCTCTTGTAGCAGGGAGATAGAGAATGTGTTCAGAAGAGCCTTAGTAGCCTAGGGAATTAATCATTGGTTGGAAGTCATGGGTCTGGGCCTGTGTGCCAATTTAGATAAGTGGGTTTTTGGTAATTTTCCTATAGGGTTAGGGATAATATCGATAGCTGCTGATTTAAATTTCTAGTCAGGAACTTGTCTTTCCTGTTTGTTCCTGTGTGTGTTTTGAGAAAGGACGAATGAATGGAATCACTGTGATTGTTGTGCAGCAGTTGTCTTCTTGTGGACTCTTTGATCTGCCAGCTTTATGTGCAAAACTCTTCTCTTGAGCCCTCCATAATAATGCTGTGTTGCAGAGTCTATTTCCCTGTTTTGATACTAACCCCTGTCAAGATTTGGGGAAAAATTATTTTGATTGATCTATTAGGCTGGAATAAAGTGTGTGCGAATGTACTTGAGCAGATCTGAGAAGAAGAGAATGCTGCAGACCTGAGGTGTTGGCATCAGTTTTGGTATCAGAGCAACCCTGAAAATGGCCCAAAGGGGAATCCATTTGAACTGGGGAAGGAGAGCTAGGAGGAATACCTGACTCAAATTGAATGGTGAGGATGAATTGCTTAGGGGATTAGAGGCAATTGAGGCCAGATTCCTGCAGGATGAGTCAGAAGATGAACAAGAGAGTGTGAGAACCCCAGTTGGAGCAGTGGATGCCATGGAAAGGTTGATAGAATCCATTTCGAAACAAGGGACTAAAGTCAAGGCAAAGGTTTCATACTTCAAGGGTGATATGAACCCTGGCATGATAATAGATTCGCTGCAAGAATTAGAGAGTATTTTTGATATGGTGAACATGGATGAAGAAGATCCAAGGAGAGTAAAGTTTGGCATGACAAGGATGAAGTCGCATACTGGTTTATGTTGGGATAACATTCAAA
The DNA here is from genome assembly GCA_032191745.1 of Picea mariana. Classification (NCBI taxonomy): domain Eukaryota; kingdom Viridiplantae; phylum Streptophyta; class Pinopsida; order Pinales; family Pinaceae; genus Picea; species Picea mariana. The sequence continues at coordinate 1,816 of JASDQU010172820.1, forward strand.
ATACCCAGAGGAGATAAAGTAAAGATAAGATCATATTATGGCCTGAGACGATGAAAGCACTGAAAGCCAAATTTCTACCCATAGATTATTTGCAGAATGTGTTCAAACAATTTCAAAACTTAAGGCAACAGCAGTTATCTGTTATGAAGTACACAAAGTTGTTTATGGAGTTTCAGATGAGAGCAAATCTGCAAAAAGACAATGAGCAGTCTGTTGCTGGATATGTCAATTGAATACAGTACGAACTCCAGGATGAGCTGGCCTTAGTCAAGTTGCACTCAGTAGATGAAGCATATCAATAGGATTTGAAAGCCAAAGAGAAATTGAATCGGGGTAAGGGTATGCCAGTGGGCAAGAGAGGTGATTGTACTTCCTTTACAGTGAAAGGAAGCCCCTAAAACCTGTGGAGAATAAACAGCCTGAGGAAGGCCAATAAATGAAGCCAGACTTCAAAGGAAGAGAAGGTTTCAATGGCAAAGGAAGAGGACAAATATTTGGTTACTGAAAACCATTGAAATGTTTCATATGTGGTGAAGCCCATAAACCCTGAGACTGTCCCCAAAACTCCAAAAGGGCATTGGTAGCTCAAGAGGAGCTTGCAACACAAAAGTTGAAGTAGAGACCGGTCACAGGAGAGAACTTGATTCTGCAAAGGAGCCTGATATAAACAAACAAAGAGCCCAGAAGCTGATTGGAAGAGAGTGTCTTCCAGACAAGGTGCAAGTGCAAAGACAAAGTATGCAAGGTGATTGTAGATGGAGGATCTACCCACAATCTAGTAAGAACAGAGATGGAGCAAAAATTACAGCTTGCTTGCATTCCGAAATCAAATCCTTAGAATATTTCCTGGTTGAAAAAGGATCACACTGTGCTTGTGGATCAATCTTGTTTACTTGTTTTTAATATTGGTCCATATGAAGACAAATTGTTTTGTAACGTGGTGCCAATGGATGCATGTCATTTGTTGTTGGGAAGGCCCTGACAATTTGACCAGAAGGTAATCCATCATGGCCAAGAGAACACCTACAAATACAACATGATGAGAAGAGACATCTTTTAAAACCTTGGAAGGAGGAAGTAAATGTTATTACAGAAGAGGTGAAGATTGCAGAGGCAATCAAATCTAAAGATAATGTTGTTTGAGGTGTTATTGTAGAGAAAACAATTGTAGTTGAAACTTGAAACCAATGGATAGTCGTGAGATTCAGTTTGTTGCAACACCAATGCCACAAAACCATGAGCAGGTGGGGGAGTGCATTGAGCAAGGTAGATATCTAGAAATTAAGAAAGAGAAGGAAGGTACTGTGGAAGAAACCGCACATCAGATGCAGCAACTTCACCAAGAAGTTGAAAATCAGATCCATGAAGATGCAGAGGCATTGGCAGATATGAAGCCATTTGAGATAAAAGATGGTACAGAAAGAATGGGTAGTTACCCTATCATTCAGGTCATGGAGCTGTGTCAATGCCAAGAAGTAGAGATGATGGGAGAAGAAAAGGGCCGTATAGAAATTGGGAAGATGTTTGAAGAAGATAACATTGCAAGCAAAGACAGAGAAGAGGACAAAGCTGGTAACCAGGACCAGGCATTAGCAGATAAGGAGAAGATTGAAACAATGTCAAGAATGACTTGGCTTACATTTCACAGTGAGATGCTTTGAGAAGTGGACTATTGCTGAGAAACGGTTTGACAAATGGAGGAAGAATCGAAAGATACACCTAATGACTCTGAACCAGGAGGTTAAGAATTATTTTCAAGGGGAGTATGTTGCAGGGGCTGTAGAGCATGACACCCATCCGCATCTATTGAGAGATTTATGGAAGTTGTTGGATTTGTTCATAGTGAGGAACAAGGAACAAATTTTTGGTGCCAAGTGGCATGAAGAGAAATGACAGAAAGACATGAAGCAGGAATCTGTTGTGCTGTGTAGTGGGTCTCCAATACCCAAAAATGTGGCAGATTCAGTGTTAGTACTGTCACTCCAACTAGCAGTAGAATTAGGGGTTTAGATGCATTTCTGTTAAAAGAATTAGGATATAACTGAATGTAATCTCTACGTATAAGGGACCAGCCTGTCTTTATATAACAGGGAGATAGAAAATGTGTTCAGAGGAGCCTTAGTATGCCTGGGGCATCGATCAGTGGCTGGAAGCCATGGGTCTGGGCGTGTGTGCTGTAATGTTCCCAACCAATTTTCGGCCAAGAACTAGGGTTTTTGTTTGATGTTTGATGTTTTGTTTTGCAGATTACTATTACAGAAAGATGTGCTGAAGTATTTTTGCTAAGTTTATTGCATAGGAGACATCATAACAAGTATGGAACACATGATAATGAAGTAAACACATAAACAGAGATAACAAGCTTCAGATCTGACCTTTATTTAGATAGAATAAGTGATCTTCATACATAGATCTCCAGATCTGGTACAATATAGAAGATATAGAGACCCTAGGTCTTCCTCCACTAAATATAGCTGATTATAAGATTAATTTCTTTCCCTTCTTGAATAGATTCCTTCAGATCCCTGCTGGTACAGCCCTGAATGGCCAGATCTGGGGATAGTATGGCCTCGAAAGGCTGGATCTGGAACTGGTACGGCCCTGTCTGGCTGGAAATGCTCAATATTTAGGCCTCCTAGTAAATGACCTCCAAATGATACCAAAACACCCTCAAACTGTAGATCAGGGGCTCTAGAATAGGAATGAAGCAAGTTGGAGTGAAAACCCCCAAGGTTTCCCTCAGATCTGTGAGTATCCTCAATGGGAGTTGCGCCCTCCTTCAGAAATTCCTTCTGAGACAAATAAAATAATCCAAGGGAGGTACCCTTGGTGTCACTGCTGCAAAAGGGCGCTATGACCCTAGAGATGAACCTCCAATGGTGTAAAACTGCAGATCTAGACTCCTCCAAGCAGATCGAACCTTTTCTCTTCCAAGGATGCGCCCTACTGCTAGAAACCCTTCAAATCTGTGCACCAACTCCAAGTGTTATTTTCTGAATACCTGTGACTGGATTAGAATGATGAGGGAGGGATCTTTCACCTCCTTGACCAAGCTTGAACCAGGAACAAAGGAATATTTCACCTCCTTGCTGGTTTCTAGGTTTTGTTTACTCAAAACCTTCAAAACGTAAGCTGTCTAGCTCAAGAGTGCAGAGTGCAAAAATGAATAATGAGAATAGAATACCAAGAGGTGCGCCCTTCTCTTTCTTTTATAGCTCCTGTCCTAATTTTCCATTGAGTTGCTTTTTCCACTTGCTAAGGGTTTTAATTTAATTTTCCTTAGTCTTTTACCAAAGTCACTTTAATAATATAACCTTAGATCTCTTAAGTGACAAAAACCACATTTCCTTCCCCTTGCTTATCTTGGACTATAGTCTAGAGGGGTAGCTAGACTACTACATCCCTGATCTATTGTGTCAATGAGAAGGGGATATTACAGTCTCTCCTACTGGAAATTGCTTGCCCCCAAGCAATCCAGAACCATTCGCTTGCACTATTCTTTCGCTTTCCCAAGTAGCATCTTCTATGGGCAAATCTTTCCATTTAACCAAATACTCTTTAATTTCTCTGCTCCTTAGTTGTTTCACCCTGGTTTCCAAGATCTCTTCTGGTATTAGGAGTAGATGTCCTTCTTCATACACTGGTGACAATGTCTCATTGACTAATACATGTTGGCCTAATGCCTTTTTCAAACAAGACACATGGAAAACATTGTGGATCTTACTCCCTGGGGGCAATTTCAATTCCTATGCTACTTCTCCAATTCTCCTTTGTACTTCATATGGACCATAGAAGTGTGGTTGTAATTTCTCAGCACCACTCTTCTTGATAGATGCTTGTTTATATCGCTGCAAGCGCAAGTATACCAGATCCCCAACCTTAAAGGTGAGCTCCACCCTTTTCCTGTCTGCGTATAATTTTTGTTGGTTCTGTGCTCTATGGAGATTGTCCTTGAGCTCTTTGATGATGTCCTGGTTAACCTGGATCCACTCCTTGGCCATAGGAGCCTTTCTTTCTCCAAATACAATCTCTTCAAAAGTAAGAGGATCATAACTGTATAAAGCTTTAAAGGGGGACATGCCAATGGACATGTGGTAGGTGGTATTATAACAATACTCTCCCAAGTAAAGTCATTTGACCCAAGCTTTTTGTTGCCCTGCTACATAGTTTATGAGGTAACCTTCTATCCATTTGTTGACAATTTTCGTTTTCCCATCAGTTTGGGGATGGTAGCTAGTGCTAGGAGTCAATTCAGTGCCCACCAGTCTAAACAGTTCTTGCCAAAATATACTCATGAATTTGTTGTCCCTGTCACTAATAATGTTCTTAGGTATGCCATGCATCCTAAAGATCTCTTTGAAGAATAACTCAGCTACCTGTGATGCGCTGTAGTCCATGGAGATGGAAAAGAAATGACTGAACTTGGTTAACAGATCCACAACTACAAATATGCAGTCCTTACCTTGCGTTTTGGGAAGACCTGTGATGAAATCCATTGAGATACTTTCCCATTTGTTCTCGGGTATTGGAAGAGGTTGTAAGAGTCATGTTGGATGAGAGTGTTCATCTTTATTTTGTTGGCAAGTACCACATTCCTTGATGTGGCGCATAACATCTCCTTTGAGTCCTCCAAGAGAACCTTTCTCTTACCTATCTGTATGTCTTAAGGAGCCCTTGATGACTTGCTATTGGAGCATCATGGAAGGCTTGGAGCACCTTTCCTTTGAATGTAGATCCGAGTACCAAATAGATCCTTCCTTTGTAATAAATGATGTCATTTATGACCTTGTACTTGTCATCCTGAAGTTGTCCATCCATCAATTCACACATAAACCTGTTCTTTGAGTATTCCACCAACAATTGTGGTTTCCAATCTACTGATATTTCTGTCATAGAGTAGGTCGAAGGTCTTCTTGATAGGGAATCTGCAACTACATTGTTCTTACCCTTGACATACTCAATATCAAAATTGTAAGCTTGAATCTTGCTTACCTACTTTTATTGTCTCTCGTTCAAGTCCTTCTGGGATAAAAAGTACTTAAGGTTGCTGTGATCATTTCTTACTACAAATTTTTCGCCAACTAAGTACTGTCGGAATTTGGACAAGGCATGCATTATGGCCAGCATCTCCTTGTCATAGATTGTATAGAGCAACTCAGGGCCTCTCAGCTTATGGCTCTCATAGGCAATAAGATGCCTATTTTGCATAAGGACAACTCCTACTCCTGCACCTGATGCATCACATTCTAATATGAAAGGTTGAGAGAAATCAAGTAGGGAAAGTACCGGGAAAGTACTCATGACCTTCTTCATTTTCTCAAACATGACCTGTGCTTCATCACTCCAAGTGAAAGCCCCCTTTTTGGTTAAGTCTGTCAGACGGACGCAAATTTAGGAGAAGCCCTTGACGAACTTTCTATAGTAGTTGCAAATTCCAAGGAACCCTTCGAGTTCTATGAGTGTCCTTGGGGTAGGCCAATTGGCGATAGCTTGTATTTTTTCTTGATGAACTTGTACTCCCTTTGCCCCAATAATATGTCCTAAGTACAGAACTTTGGTCATGCCAATCTCACACTTAGACTCTTTAGCATATAAAGATTGCACCTCCATGATACCCAAAATTTCATCTACATGCCGTAAGTGATCCTTCCATGTCCTGCTATGTATCAATAAGTCATCAAAGAAGACAAGCAAATATTTTCTCAGTTGCTTGTTGAACACATGGTTCATACATTGGCAGGGGCGTTGGTGAGGCCGAATGGCATCACAAGAAACTCATAGTGGCCGAAGTGACATTTGAATGCAGTTTTATGTACATCCCGTTCTCTCATTTTAATCTGATGATATCCCGACCGTAGATCTATCTTAGTAAAGTAGACTGCACCATGAAGCTCATCCAACAATTCATCAATCCGGGGAATGGGGTACCTGTTCTTAATGGTCCTCTTGTTCAATGCTTTGTAGTCAATGCACATGCACATTGTTCCATCCTTTTTCTCAACCAACACCATTGATGATGCGAATGGACTTGAACTCGGTCTAATATGTCCCATAGCCAACAATTCCTTGATTGCACTCTCTATCTCGTCTTTGTGCTTCTTTGGGTGCCTATAAGGTGTAGTAATGACTAGTTTGGCCCCTTCTTCCAACTCTATGATGTGATAAAATCCTCTATTTGGTGGTTGTCCCGGAGTAATATATCTGGAGGGTATGGTTTGTGGGGCTCTCCTTTAGTATCCAAAATAAAGCATTCAGCTGTGTAGGCTATCTCCTCTCGCTTAAATATGGCATGCATCTTTTTCATTGTCACTATTCTAGGAGAATCCCTGTCATTCCTTTAAGCATAACTCTCCTCCCTTCATCTATGTTGAAGGACATCTCCATTGTTTTATAATTGGTTGTGATAGGCCCCAAAGTGCTGAGCCACTGCACCCCTAAGATGATATTGGTGTCAGGAATGTTTACCACATAGAAGTCTTGTGTTAAGGTGTATCAACCTAGAGTCAAGTTCATTTGTGGAATGTACCTGTCACAAGCTATGGTATGCCCCCCTGCTACTTCAACCAAGAATCCTTCAAATTCCACTATGGGTAGATGTCTCCTCTCTACCATGGTTATATCAATAAAGTTGTGGGAGGCTCCTCCATCTATCAACACAGTTTCCCTTTTCCTCTGAACCACTCCTTTTATTCTAAAGGTGTTGAATTTCGGTATCCCACTCATAGAAGAAATGGTGATCTTTTTATGGCCTTTATTTGGTGTTTCATGATCCAGTAGTGCTTCCTCTTCCTCTTTGAGGTTTTCATGCATAGTATGGATAGCCCCATCATCTTTATCATCTGCCTCCTCCTCACTGTCATATACTACCTCAACATAGTGTATTTTCCCCTTGCCTAAACATCTATGTCTTGGTTGCCACGGATCCCTGCAAGTGTAACATAGTTGCTTACTCCTTAGATCTCTTCTTGTAGCCTCATCTAATTTCCCTTTTTCTCTGTCCACTGGTCTAGTGTCACAGCCTCTTTGAACCATGGGTGGCTTAGGTGTGAACCTGTTTTTGTTGGCTTCCCCCACTAAATCCCTGGTGAGTTCAATGGCATCCTGTAAGGTTATGGGCTTGAAAGCCTTAACCCGTCCTTTCACTGGTTCTGTCAGTCCTTCTATGAACAACATAAGTAACCTTGATTTTGCCACATCTGGAACCATAACTGATACTCTTTGAAACTCTTCAATAAAGGCCTCGGCTGAACTTGTCTATTTAAGCTGTGTCAGCTCCTTGAAATGACGATCTGGGTCTCCCTTGTCAAACCTGTCATTGAGGCTTTGAGTGAATTCTTGGTAGGAGGTGATGCGTCCATGACCCAAGGTGGTTATTCCATGAAACCACCATTCATGTGCCTTTTCCATCAGATACATTGTTGCATATTTGATAGCTTCCCTTTCCTCCATAGGGTTCAATTGGAGGTACGCATCCATCTTTTGTACCCATGTCATAACCGGAAGATGATTTGATCCATCAAAAGTGGGTGGCTCCATTTTCCCAGCTTTTCGTCCAAGTTCACTCATACCTCTGTAACGCTCCTCAGATCTTCTTTTCATCTTCAATTGGAAGTACTCTCCCATAGAGACTTGTCTCCTAAATCCTGTGCTCATGGTAGTTTATTGCCTCTGTTGTTTCCCATTCTTTTCCCAGGATTTTTTAATCCGAGGCATTAGCTTCCCTTCTTTGTGTGTTGAGGAAGGTAGGCATGTATGGCCTAGGGGTGGTTCTGCTGAGTGTATGAGAAGGAATCAACTCTCTCTCATTGGAGCGATGCTCCTCCATTTGACCTCTATGTATAGATTCTTCATGATTCCCAATGCCTCCACGAGATCCACTAGCTTCATGATTTCCACCATATAGGGGTGGGTCTTTGCCATGCCTCTGCTCCATCAAAAAATGAGAAAGGATTCCTTGATGTTTATTCAGTTCTTCCAACACTGTTATCATTCTACCTTGTCCCCTTTGAAAATTGGTAAGTGGAGCTCAGACTGTCCCAATGATAAGTGGTTCTGCATTTCAGCCAGAGTATGCTGCATACTTTCTTGATTGCTTTGAAGTACCTCTTTCACTCTATGGGCTACTTTATCTGCCAAAAATTTAGTCTCTTCATATGTAGCGTTTTTTGTCTCATGTGTCTCTCCCTTGCTGCCTTCCTGTTCTTCCTCTTCTGGATTACCTGTCATGGGCTGGCCCCCACGGCCTCTTCTTCTAGTTATCTTGTTACATTGCACATGATGGTGAAGGAAATTCACTCTGATAGCACTGTAATCTTCCCAACCAATTTTCGATCAAGAACTAGTGTTTGTGTTTGATGTTTGATGTTTTGTTTTGCAGATTACTATTACAGAGAGATGTGTTGAAGTATTTTTGTTGAGTTTATTTCATAGGAGACATCATAACAAGTATGGAACACATGATAATGAAGTAAACACATAAACAAAGATAACAAGCTTCATATCTGACCTTTATTTAGATAGAATAAGTGATCTTCATACATAGATCTGCAGATCTGGTACAATATAGAAGATATAAAGACCCTAGGTCTTCCTCCACTGAATATAGTTGATTATAAGATTAATTTCTTTCCCTTCTTGAATAGATTCCTTCAAATCCATGTTGGTATGGCCCTGAATGGCCAGATCTGGGGATAGTACGACCCTGGAAGGATGGATCTAGAACTGGTACAACCCTGTCTGGCTGGAAATGGTCAATATTTTGGCCTCCTAGTAAATGACCTCCAAATGATACCAAAACACCCTCAAACTATAGATCAGGGGCTCTAGAGTAGGAATGAAGCAAGTTGGAGTGAAAACCCCCAAGGTTTCCCTCAGATCTGTGAGTATCCTCAATGGGAGTTGCGCCCTCATTCAGAAATTCCTTCTGAGCCAAATAAAATAATCCAAGGGAGGTACCCTTGGTGTCATTGTTGCAAAGGGGCGCTATGACCCTAGAGATGAACCTCCAATGGTGTAAAACTGCAGATCTAGACTCCTCCAAGTAGATCGAACCTTTTCTCTTCCAAGGATGCACCCTACTGCTGGAAACCCTTCATATCTGTGCACCAACTCCAAGTGTTATTTGTTGAATACCTGTGACTGGATTAGAATGGTGAGGGAGGGATCTTTCACCTCCTTGACCAAGCTTGAAGCAGGAACAGCGGAATCTTTCACCTCCTTGCTGGTTTCTAGGGTTTGTTTACTCAAAACCCTCAAAACGAAGCTGTCTAGCTCAAGAGTGCAGAGTGAAAAAATGAATAATGAGAATAGAATACCAAGAGGTGCGCCCTTCTCTTTCTTTTATACCTCTCCTAATTTGCCATTGAGTTGCTTTTGACACTTGCTAAGGGTTTTAATTTAATTTTCCTTAGTCTTTTACCAAAGTCACTTTAATAATATAACCTTAGATCTCTTAAGTGACAAAAACCACATTTCCTTCCCCTTGCTTATCTTGGACTATAGTCTAGAGGGGTAGCTAGACTACTATGTCCCTGAGCTCTTGTGGGGTAGCTAGACTACTACGTCCCTGAGCTCTTGTGTCAATGAGAAAATGAGAAGGGGATGTTACATTTGCCGATTTAGATTAATGGGTTTTTGTTAATTTTCCTGAAGGGATTAGGGATAAGATAGATAGCTGCCGATTTGAATTTCTAGTCAGGAACTTGTCTTTGCTTCTGTTGCTGTGAGTATTTTGAGAAGGAGCAAATGAATAGATTTACTGTGATTCTCTGATCTGCCAGCTTTATGTGTAAAACTTTTCTCTTGATCCCTTCATAATAATGCTGTGTTGCAGAGTCTATTTCCCTGTTTTGATACTAACCTCTTTCAAGATTTTGGGAAGCTTTATTTGGACCGTTCTGTACTTGAGCAGATCTGAGAAGAACAGAGTGCTGCAGACCCGAGGTGTCTACATCACACAGGGATGGATGCACATACAAAGTGTTGAAGATCCCCTCACCTGGGCTGTAGAGCACCTTGTTTTTCTGGAAGAAAAAATTATGTTTTCTAACAGTTAAGGGAAACATAATTTCTCATAGTTGTAAGGAAACCAAATTCTAAGCTTCTAGATCATCTTACATTGTGCCGGCAACTCTGGTGCTGATGTGAGTTATCTTCTCATCGTATAGCTTAGCCAAGCCAAAATCTGCTATCTTAGGGTTCAGGGAGTCATCCAATAAAATGTTACTGGCTTTGATATCTCGATGAATTATCCGAGTACTGCACTCCTCGTGAAGGTAAGCGAGTCCACGTGCAGTGCCAATACAGATATTGTATCGAGTAGGCCAATCCAGTTGGAGGTGAGATTTATTATCATCTGCATCATACATGACACCAGGATATTTGTTGCTATGTGGTGAGCGAATAGAAAATGAAATTTTCAATTCAGAATTACTAATGCAGCTATATCTATCTATCTATATATTACCTAATAAAGCTTTTTCAAGGCTGTTGTTCTCCAAGTATTCATAGACCAAGAGCCGATCATCTCCTTCTAGACAGCATCCATGCAACTCTACAAGGTTCCTATGTTGCACTGCAGATATTGCAGCAACTTCATTTATGAACTCGCGTTTTCCTTGTCTCGATTCAGAAGAGAGTTGCTTCACTGCCACCATTTTACCATCTGAAAGAGTGCCCTGTTTTATGCCAAATTTAGAATGACAGTGGTCAGACAAACTTAAGAGAAAACACAAACAATAATACATGAAGAAATATTAACAGCTTACACAGTTCAATTATAGAAACAGTTCCATAAAAAAAGAGTGCAAAAGATGGAAAGTGCATTAACACACCTTATAAACTGCACCATATCCTCCCTCACCCAACTTTTTCTCTCTATCAAAATCCCCTGTTGCAGTTTTCATATCCGCATAGCTGAAAATTTTCAGTTTTGAATGGATAACGTTTATTGCTGGCAAAAAGAAGAAGCCATCATTAAGATGGAAACACACGCCAATCCTTGCTCTTGGCAACTAAATTAAACCGGAAAATGTTAGGAGAAAACATTGAAGTATCTCTTGCCAGAATCCTCAAAGCTTTTGTCATTACCTTCCTCTTCCTCAACATCTGTTTCTGCGAACTTTTGAACTCTCCTCCTCCAAAGGAGAATAACCAAAAATATGCATATCAAAGCTGCAGCAATTCCAATTGTGATTCCAATCACTATTTCTGTCTTTCTTTTCTTTGTCATGGAGTTGGAAGGTACAGTGACACCAACAGTGGGATTGAATTCTACACACATTTAAAAATCATAAGTGGCAAAGCTAACTGAAACTGACAATCCATTTCCAGTTTCATAATAGAAAAATAATTTATCACAGTCAATATAAGAAACATTTTAGTGCAATCATCTTGAGCGCGGTGCACTATGCCCATCCATGATAGAAATCTGTTCTGTCAAGATCTTTTTATTTTAATGAAACACACTCTTTTATCTTTACCAGGTGTAACACTTATAGCTGATACTAATGGTCCATAGGTTCCTTGGGTTGGAACACAGCAAGTTCCCTTTCCAGTCCAGAAAAAATGAATTTCGAGGAAGTTTGTTGTTACATTGGTCTTGAAGGATCGAACAACAGCTACATTTGAACCTCCCGCCTCCTTTCGGACGTCAAAATCGGTTAATACTTTATGCCCCTGCGACATCAACGGAAACAATATCTATAACACTTAGTCATGCCATACACATCATTCACCCGGAACAAATAAAAAATGCAAATATGCTCGCATGCATATTCAGTTTAGGAATGGTATGTTTAATACACACTCTAGATCATTTGCTAAAGGCAAAAGATCAGATAGTGACAATTAATCTGTCAAAAAAAACAATAATGCACAAAATGCACAGATTGTTTCGGAGGACGTATATAAAATATTATCAGCAGAAATAATACTATATGATCAATGATTTGTGATACCTGAACATAAACATCAAAAATACGTCTCCCAACACTCTTCCAGCTTGCTGTATCTACATACAGTGTCTCTGCAAACTGTAAATTTACTGCATATGGTCCATTCTCAAGTCCTAAACCATAATATCGAAGTGAGCTGGCAGATAAGCGTGCTGTCTGGTACAGTTGTGAATCTAATGTCTTGGTAATTTTCGACTGATTGGCTGCTATATAACTTGCATCGCTGGAGTCCATAAAAGATCCAGTATCGCTAACTCCCCAGTTTTGTGTGTTGCTGACATAAAATGAGGCAGCATTGAGGGTTTCATTCTCCTGCTTATAAACAGTTCCTGTGGCAGAACTCATTTGTGCGCCTCCGCAATTTATAGCAAAGCTAGAATCTAAAAAAATGACGACTCAGAATGTGAGTTTTATTGTTTTTTATGAAGAACAATAAGTGACATGTCATGAAAGCTGTTCTCCAAGCCATGCCAAGGTAAATACATATTACAAAATATATATTTGAGTACGTGAGAGAATGCAATTAGACCAGTTTTAGCTGTGCATATGCATTTAAAATTTAAATGCATGCATTTGTGGTTCAGTGAAATATGACGAAATGGAAAATACTAATATACCTAGAGAACAATTGATAGTTGGTAGTTGGGGATAGATGAATGTGACATACCAAAGAAATGTAAAAGAAATTGAAAATTGCAGCATCTAGACGTCCACATAAAAAGCATTCAAAAATTTAAAAATATGGGACTTGAAACGATAAAAAAAATTGTTTTAAAATTATCTTTTTACGTGCAAATCTCTTTTAAACAATATGTTGCAAGTCTCTTTTGGACAATATAGAGAAACTGTGGGAATAAGGCTTTACTTATTTTGCTTCACAAATAAATAAATGAAATACTTCATCAATATGTTGCAAGTCTCTTTTGGAAAATAGAGAAATTGTGGGAATAAAACTTTACTTAATTTGGCTTTATTAATAAATAAAATACTTTATTCATATTCACCATTAAAAACATAGTTATTAAAGACATAGTTGTTTGATAATAAGCTTATAATGAAATACTTCATTCATATTCAACATTAACTGGTACATAGTTACATAGATGTATAAGTTTTTAAGATATTATTAAAAATATCGTTTCATTAATATGTCCAAAAATAATTAATTATTATTTTTATGTTTTTATTTTTAAATATATATATATATATATATATAATAAAATTAAAAACATTATTATTATAATTACAAAATTTGCTAGACTTCTTAGCCACCCTCCCATTATATTATAAATATTATATTATTATAAACATTATATTATAAATATTATATTATTAAAATTTAACAATTTTGTAAAAGTAATTTCTATGTATCTATCCTAAGCCTATTTAATAGTAATTAATGAAGAATATAAAATAATGTAAAATATTTTATACTTATTTTGTATCTTTTTATACTCTTTTTTTTTTTCTTGTCCATTGTTCTCTTTTTCTCATGTCCTCTTATCAATTATTATTTTTTTCTTGTCCATTGTTCTCTTTTTCTCATGTCGTCTTATCAATTATTATTAAAGCTCAGAGAGATGTTCATTGAAGGCGAAGAGGCTAGGGAGCATACACCTTTTGGATCAATCCCCAAAATTAAAGCCTCACTGGCACGTCTTAGCTGTCTAGGCAACTAGGAAATGGCCAACGGAATAGATGTTTGGGATATTATAATCACATCAAAAATGATTCAAATGACATTTTTTTAATAGTATTTTTTAATAAAATTGTAATTATTAGTTTTGTGAGTTAGCTTAAGTGGATGAGTACGATTATTTTTTTATTAAAGTTTAAGAATCTAATACTTGATCAAAAGTCTGTTTAGGGCCTCACTGAATTCTAAATTCAAAGATTTCATTCTCAAAATAAAAAACATTAACTAAAGTTTCAAAATACCATGACTTCAACAAGAGATCTAGGGAAAGACTTCACAACAAAAGTTAAATATGTTTCAAGAAATAAGTAAATGATGAAACTTGTTCAAATGTTAGATTTACAAAATAAATCAGAAACTTCGGCAAATTTGGAAAAAGTGCCCTTGCTTGACAGTCCAGAAGTAATAGGCAATTGCCAAAAACTAAATGCGAAAGTGAAATTTAGGTGAAAATTAAAATCCCAATTCATAACCACAATCCAAAGATGTCTCTATCCAAATAATAAGTTTTGGGTGGTGATTAAAGATCCTAAGAGAAACTGGAGGGTGACTGAGAAACGTTCGCTTGGCAAGGAAATTTGGTGAGAGGCCAAAAGAGAGTGATCGCAATCCCAAATGGAAAACCCAGATTTCAAGAGTGCATATGAAGTCGTCCTTGAGGCAGTTATAGTCTGGCATATCTAAGAATGCATATGAGGTCGTTCTCGAGGCAGTTGTAGTAGGGTAATTGATATAGTTTATATAATTAATTTTAATGTGGTTTGGATAGAGCATATAGCTTTGGGTTATGACGTTTCATTTATTGTATACTCTATTCAATTGGTTCCATCGACGGCGTCTTCGAAGATGTGACTGCCTGGCTCTGGCCAGTCTTTCTCTCTCATATATATATATATCAACTTCAGTTAGGCGTCCCCCAACATATTTCTATGACTCGAGATAGGCAATTTATGATGCAAATGCACAAGTTTGGTTATAGTTCTCTATGCAGATCTGCATGTGATCCTCCTATATGGATTTTGGCAGCTACAGAAAAAGAAAGACACTATTATTCCACCACATTGTTGTAAATTGTGAACAGTTCCCAACATCTATTAGAATGTTCATAAGTATGCAGTCACATTTGAATCGTAGTAGCAAGATTTAAATACTAATATAATATAATTCAGTATGAAGAAAATATGTAATGAAAAATACTGGTACGACTTTAATATAGAATTATATATCTCATATATACAAAAACATGCATTTTGTTTTAAAACTTTGTACGTTTTAAAAAAAATACCAACCTCAAGAATGCACAATAAATCGGAAAAAAATAATTCATTCCTTGAAAGTTTGATGATTTAGTCCATATTTATAAGATCTTTTAGTTTTTTCTAAAAAAAAATTTGGAATTTTCAATTAATGTTATTGTATTTATGGATTGACAATTGTCGAATACATGACGTATAAAACTATTTTTGGTATTTTAGGTTGATGTTATTGCGTTTATGGGTTGACAATTGTCAAATACATGAGATATATTTATATTATATAAGAGTGCTGAAACTATGTTGCCGGCCACAATGGTCAAATACATGAGGTATATTATCTAAGACTGCTGAAACTATGTTGACGTCCACAATTGTCAAATACATGAGGTATATTATCTAAGAGAGCTGAAAGTATGTTGACCAAATTTTGTACCACGGACGAATTTCTGTACAACCAAGGCCAGTATGACCAAATCTTGCTCCTATGGTTTGAAGTTCGAACAAGCACACCCTAACACATCATTGCAAGCAGTTGGTTCCTTGTTGTGACAACTAGTGATAGTTTTTCCTTTTTTTTAAAATATCATCTTATATTTACAACAAACTGTACAAGAAATTGTACAAAAAAGGACAGCAGCGTATATATATAGATGAAATCATATCCTCTTCTTCATAGCAACAACCACTAAAATAAAGTGAAAATACTTAGTTGGGTTTAAAGAGCAGCATATTTTATTAATAGAGTTCTTTACACCAGATGTTGATGGCGAACTTCATCCCATCACATAGAACAAAAGGAAGACACTGAACTATCCTCATTAGAAAAAACTGCCTTACACCTAGTCTTCTACAAAATAAATAAAGTTGTGATCCTCAAACAATGTCAAAGCCCTAATGATAGTTACAGCTAGTGATTATTACCACTATTGAAAAAATTGGCGATTTTTACCTGGCCCCGAAAAAATGGGCTAGCAAAAATTGCGACTTTGAAAAAGTTGCAAATTATTCAAAAAATCGACGAGTTTTTGGAAGAAATTGCGAGTCGACACAAAAAATCGTGGGACACGTTAAGTCCGCGAGGATAAAGGTGATTTGGTAATTTTTTTGGGTCATTTGACTTGTTTTCTGTTGGAGAAGGAGAAGGGTTTGTGGTCTTCCTCAATCATTGTGGAGGTAACTAAACAACCATCATCATCACCATCAAGGATTTTTAAGTGGAGAAAGGATTCAATTTCATTTGCCAACCAGTGTTGAATCTTCCATTCATAGGTATGTATTTAAATCCCACCATGTTAATGCTTTTTTTCCAAAGATTTTTGCAAGTTTGCTTGCTTCTTTGCTTGCCTATGTTTTGGTTATATTTTTGTTCATTTTGCCATGATTTTCATGCCCATAAAACAATGTAACATTTTTTTTATGGGACAGCAAGCTTGACCCTTGATGTTAATTTTTTTTCCATACTCTTATTGCCATTTTTCATTGCTAATAATCTAATCTAGAGGTTGGATTTTTTTTACCAATGGGCTATTATTTTTTTTCTAGTGAGGTTTAATATTATTTTCTTGTTTTTTTTGTGCCTCGAGGTTGAATTTTGAAGTTGTCAATTTCATCAACAAATATGCTGAAGATTTTGGATCCATTTTGGGTGTATGAGATCCCTAAAGATGGGGCAAACCGGCAATGATTGAGTTGCAAATTATGTGGGCAGAAAATGTTAGGAGGGATTTGCAAGTTGAAATATCATTTAGCTAAAATCCCTGGGCATGATGTTGACGTTTGTACTAAAACTAACCCGAAGATTATGAGAATTGCATTTGATTCACTTGAAGCAAAGGATAAAAAGAAATATGAAGCAACTGCAAAGAAAGCCGAACATTTAGTTAGAATTTCAACGACATCTACCCTAGAGGGACAGTGTAGTGGGAGGGGCTCCACAGATTCAAGTACTAGGAGGTTCGCATCTTTTTTTGTTCCACGAACCACCCCTGGAGCAAAACCTTCCATCAAGTCAGTGTTGAAGAAAAAGGAGAAGAAAGAAGAGACAAGGTTGTGGGGGGGTGTCTTTTCTAGAGTGACATACCTCTCAGCATCACCAAGAACAATCCATTTTGGGAGCCGATGTGTGATGCCATTGTTGTTTTTGTCCCAGGGTATAAAATCCCTACCTTTGAGGAGTTGCGGGGGCCAATTATTCAAGAAGAAAAGAAGGAAATCAACTCTAGATCGACGGAGTTCAAGCAGTCATGGGAGATCTCTGGATGCACAGTGATGTCTGATGGTTGGACAGATAGGAAGGGTAGGTCCCTTCTCAATTTCTTGGTACATTGTCCTAAAGCTACCATGTTTATCAAATCAGTGGATACATCAACACATGTGAAAGATGCAGCATTGTTGTGTGAGTTGATGGATGCGTTCATCTAGGAGATCGGTTTGCATAATGTGGTGCAAATCATAACAGATAATGCAACTAATTATGTGGTTGATGGTAGGTTGCTTATGGAGAGGTACCGTTCAATGTTCTGGACTCCATGCGTTGCACATTGTATTGATTTGATGCTTGAGGATATGGGGAAAACCTCCTTCATCAAGGAGGTGATTGATCAGGCTAGGAGCATCCCCAACTTCATATATAACCATACTTTCATTCTTAGCCTCATGAGGAGACACACCAAAAACAAGGAGTTGCGACGTCCTGTAATCACTCATTTTTCCACCAACTTCATTACTTTTCAATCTTTGCTTTGATGTCAGTTTAAGTTGAAGCAAATGTTTGTTTGTGATGAGTGGCGAGATTCTACGTATAACAGGAGAGAGGATGGGAAATCCATTTCCAGATTGGTGTACAATGACTCCTTCTGGGAAGGAGTGGCAGAGGTGTGCTCAATGAGTGAACCTTTGGTAAAGGTTCTGAGATTGGTTGATAGCGATAAGGCCGCAATGGGATATTTGTATGAGGCCATGGATGGCCAAAGAAGATATCCGGGCTTATTATGTTGGCAAGGGTAGCCACGAGTTTCGTAGACAAATGCTATTATGGGATTTGATTGATACTCGATGGACCAGGATGCTCCATCAACCCATTCATGCAACAACAGTTGTCCTCAACCTGCATTTTCCTACAAATGCAACTTTGATTTTGATGGCGAGGTGATGGAAGGGCTCCATACTTGTCTTCAGAGGATGGTACCTGATGTCGCAATGCGCCTCGAAATTAATCGTGAGATAGAGATGTATCGAGATGGTACCAAACTATTTGCCTGTTATCGCTCAGTTTGTAGTTTAGGTCAAGTAGCCGAAGGGTAAGGGTCAAATTGGCGTAACAGGAGCTTCCCCACCCACTGTCACCTCGATGGGGGCTCTTTCTATTTAGGGTGGCTAAGCACAAGGGAGACGTCCCTGGCAATCTGGGGTTTTGAAAGGAAAAGGCTCAAAGGATTAAGGCTAGTTTCCCCTTCACAGATTACCGCCAAGAAGATAGTCAAACGAAGAAAAACCACAGAAGAGGCACCTGCTTGCGAGACAAAACAATAATGATACTAGTACATGCAACAGTGGTTAGTACTTCATTAATTAATGACTATCAGTATTTAATGTACATGAGCATTATCAGCAGTAAATATTGACGAAATCAATGTTTGCAATAATGAAAATGGCAATATAAAGTCACTTGTCAATAAATACCAGAATGATATAGCATCCAATGAAAAAGATCAATCCTTGAATTAACTCAATGCATTAAATATCATCAAATGCTCATATATAACAGAGTGTTGCGTCAATATCCTCAGGATGACTTCAGGCTTCTTTTAGGGTTAGTGCAATAGACAAAGAAAGCCAACGTTTTGTTATCTGGCCAATGAAAATTATCAATGTATCAATGTTTATCATTGGACGATCAAGCCACAGTATTTTCTATCAACCAAAAGCTTAATAAAGGCATGACGTCATCATTTTCTGCTAGGTTAGTAGACGTTAGGGTTAGTTAGGGTTTCAAAGTTTGAAAGTTTAAAAAGATTGTTTTTTGCACAACAAGCTCAACGTTGGAGAGAAAAACCAGTGCCTTAGGGTATTATGGAGTCAAAAGCAAGGGCAAGATCTCGGAAGGATCAAAATCTAAAGACTAGAGAGTTAGGTTCTATGGTGCTGCAATGGCAGGGCCCTAGAATCAAAACCCTAAGGGAAGGAGGCTCATTCCGGTGTTGCTTAAG
>JASDQU010172821.1:0-19344 GCA_032191745.1 Picea mariana
AAAGACATGCAGCCTCTTTCTAATTTAAGTCCACTCTCCTCTCCTTCCTGCGCCTTTATATATAGAGCTCAACCCCCGCTTCTCACACACAATGCTATGCAGCGCAAGAGTGAAGGAAGAAGTCTTTTTGCAGGTGGAAGAGAGTAGGCAGCGCTTGAGTGTATTGTAGTTGATATACAAAGGCAGTGCTTGAGTGTATTGCAACTGATATACACAGGCAGCGCTTGAGTTTTTGATATACATACAGTCAGGTTTATAACAACTGTAAAAGGACAGCAAATTAATCCATTGTTTGTTGGTCATAAAGTCAGGTTTAAAACAGCAGTAAAAGGATAGCAAAGTTGTATTAGTGTTGATTCATAACAGCAGTAAAGGACAGCAAGTATTTCGTTGTTTGTTGGTATTACAGTTAGGTATTTTCATGGTGGATTATTGTACATGATCTTACATATTATTTGCAAATTAAAGGAAGATTGTTTGTTGGAGTTTCCTCCCCTTTTGGGTTTTCTCCAAGGTAAAATCTTGTGCATGTGTGAAATTCTATTTGAGGACCTCTTCTACTTCTGTTCATCATTTTCGAGTATCCATTTCGCTGGTTGATAAATCGAATTTTGTTTAAAGCATTAAAGAAACTAAAGAAATAATCTGCATATTAAATCAAGCTCAATAATTTAACAGAGGAGAGACTCCTGCTCTCCCAAATGCGATCCAACAATCCCATCACTTCCACTCCTGAAGTTATAGATGGGTTGCCCCCACAACCTGTACAAGTGATCCTCACGGATGCCTATCATCACAGGTGGTCCCGGAGCCTGACCTCTGACAGAGCGAATATGCACACCACAACCAAAGAAGTTGACACTGTAGCCTTGATCCTCCAAGGTTGAGATTGAGAGTACACTAACTCTCATACCTAGTACATAAAGACCCCTGGCACCCTTAGAATCTTGCTTGACTCTATCTGTAGTGACACCATCCCTTCTCCTCAGACTGCCAGCATGCTAGAGTGCACACCACATCTTACATAGCCCATATCTTGAGCTGAGAACTCCTGGAATGCATATCTTTCCCCGGTCATGTGGCAAGTGGCACCACTATCTAGATACCACCCATCTCTAGATCTGCTCTCTAAGTCAAGAAAGAGTGTATACTCATCCTTGAACATCCTGGAAAACTGGCGAGTTGTGGCAGCCAACTACTGCTCCTCCTCTTCCTCATCCTGATCCTCCTCTTCTACTGAAGCAGCCACTTGTTGCTTCCTACCCTTAGCTCCCATGCCTTTCTTGGCTTGAGAGCATTGGCTGGCGTAGTGGCCAAACTCGCCACATACATAGCACTTTATGTGTGAGAGATCTTTCTTTGGCCTTCCAGTACTTGTGATTCCTCCTCTCAAAGTTGGACCCTTCTTGCCTTTCGCTCCCTTCTTGGAGGTGAGAGCAAGATTCTCCTCCTCTTCATCCTCATCCACATCCCTGCCTCTTCTGATCTCTTCTTGGCAACAGTCATCCCATAACCTGTCCCATTTTGGCAGGTTCTCTCTAGCTACCACTCCTGCAATAAAAGGATCCCACTCCTTTGGGAAGACTCTCAAGGTTGATCTAACCATATCAGCTGGTGAGAGCTTTACTCCTACTGCAAGAAGCTCATCTAACAATTGTTTCACCTTGGTGAGGTAAGTTGCAACACCTTCCCCCTTTGTCATCTGTATGTACTGAAGTCTCTCTTTGAGAGCCATGATCCTGCTCTCATGCTTAGCTTCAAACAATCCCTTCAGATGTGACCACATCTTGTGAGTTGTAGGCTTCTTACCAATGTTAGGTACGAGGTGATCCTTTACCCCATCTAGAAGAATCCTTTGTACTTTAATCTCTAGAGTATTATGTACTTCTATATCCTTTGGATCGGTGGGGATTATGGCAGCCTTCTCAACAATAACCCACACCTTGTTCTCTTGAAGGGCATTTTTCATCCCGTACTTCCACTGCACATAGTTGGAAGCACCATCCAATCTATTTTCATATCTCAAATTTGTAGTCATCTTGCTACACAACTATTTCCTACCTGCAACTCTTCTTAACTCGACGCTTCTAAGTAGATCTAACCCCTAGATTCCTTTCCTTGGAATCTGGCCAACCACAACAAGCTCCCTCTTAGACTGCGCAAATTGGCCCTCCCTTTACAAATCCTTCTTCTGCAGTTTGGCAAGGCCATACACCATACGGCACTCTTCCACAAGGTCAAACTTGACCGATTTGTGGAAAGAAACCTGATTTGACTCACTTAGGGTTTTTTGGCAACTGGGTCGAATTCCTCAGCTCTATCATTGGAGCACAAAACTTCAACAGGTCTTTTGGAGCTGTCATAAGCTTTGCTCTAATACCATGTAAAACTTTTATAGCACAAATATCATATATTAACCAACAAACACAGTAAGTTTCAAATCTGATTAAGTGACTGGAAAAACACACATTTCATGCTATAAACATTAACAGTAAAATACTCAAGACAACCACACAAAAGACATCAACAGAAATGTTTTGGAACCCCACTCCTCTGGGGAAAACCTCAATACAATTATTTTCTCAATCAATGATTCATACAAAAAACATCACAATGATACTAGTTTGGGGGCCGTACCAACAGTACGGCTTCGTACAGTCACTTTTCTGCTAGTTGGGTTGTCGTACCAATTGTACGATACTCTTGTGATGGCTCGGGTTCTCTTTCTTCTATTGTGCTAGGTTGTAATACTCTCAACCAAAACTACTCTTCCCTTATTAGCAACCATACGGCACGCTCTTAGCCTCCTTTGGCAATCCGTACCAGTCGTACGGCCTCCTAGCTACTTGGTGCAGGTTCTGGGTGGCTCGATTTCTTCCTTGGCAACCTGTATATTTTCTCTCTTGCTGATATCTTGCTCTTGGAGAAAGCTTGGGGCCTTACTCAGCCCCTTCCTTGCTAATACAACCCAACTTGGCCTCCTCTTAACCCTACTCAGCCCCTTCTTGACTGGTTCGACTCAACCAGTCACTAGATCTCTCTGGAATAACCACACTCACTCAGTTGGTTGTCCTCCCTTGAGATGTCTAAGAAATGAGACTTTATTGCTATTTTATAAACCCTAGCCTTTCTCTCATTCAATCCTAGCCCTTAGATCTTCACCTCAAGATCTAGATCTGACGGTGGGGACTTAATCAAGCATTGAGACAACTTAAGTCACATCCAACGGTTGTGACCTAATCTCATGTTGACTTAAGTGATCCCCACCATCACTAAGTTGTCTAGACATCATAGGGCCCCTTCCATACTACTAGACACCCCTAGTGTGGAAGTACCTGCCCGAGCTACATACTCTAACACTAGTGATTTGAATTTGACTTGACCATAAGCTGAGCAATTACAAATCACTCATTTGCCAGTAGACTGAAGAGGGTGCATGAGTCAAGTGCAGGACTTTCAAGGGCAACCGTTAAAGAGGGGAGCACAACAAATGCATAGACCGATCCAGAGGACATTCATGGGGATTCAGCCTATGATGATGATCTTGGTGAGTCATGACTGAGTATTTACTCATTAAATTATAGTTTGAAGAGTTATGGACTCTAGAGGCCATTTTGAGCATCAATGTTTATGCATTATGTCCCTATATATCAATTATGTCTTTAACTTTAGTATCTCAAAACTTAAAATTTATGTATCTCAATATGATTTTGCCTATCTGCACCCTTATCTGCAACGTAAATCAGCAAACTTGCATATATATATATATATATATATATATTGAATATTTTGTGAATTTTTTAATCTGTTCAATTGACTCTGAGTCCAAGGCTGAGTCTTGAGAGGAATCCAAGTGGAAGAGCTTGCTGAATCCAAGCCATGTCTGAGTTTGACTACTTAATTACTTCCACTCGTAACAACGCCCACACCTTTCAATAATGAGATGAGCGGATGTACCCAAGGGCCAAGACCTTATTGATCCCAGGAATTCAGAACTTCGCTTGCAGATGTTTGCAAACACCATTGTATTGTATTTGATATATGGGTTTTGGTTCAGTGGTGAGGTTGATACTATAATGAGCTGTGGACCATCCTTGTTGTGGTCTGCCCCATCCAAATGGCACGCATGTTTCGAAGGGATGGTGAACTGATGTACCCAAGGGCCAAGACCTTATTGATCCCAGGAATTCAGAACTTCACTTGCAGATGTTTACAAACACCATTGTATTGTATTTAATATATGGGTTTTGGTTCAGTGGTGAGGTTGATACTATATTGAGCTGTGGACCATTCTTGTTGTGGTCTGCCCCATCCAAATGGCACGCGTGTTTCGAAGGGATGGTGCTGGGTGCAAGGTGATTTTGGCACCGCTCTATGCGGCCAGTTAGATGCTAATTTATTTTGATTTTTGCATTTGGGTTCTAAAATCTGGGATCTTCATTATTATCTTCCCCGGCACATTTAATGGAAAAAAGTTGTTTAGTGGTACCAAAGTTACTCAATAACCTTACTCTTCCACGAACAGACACTATGCAAGGGTTAACATCATTGGCAGGCATACCAGAGTTCAATTTGGATAGAGACCCATCGCTGCACAATACAATAATACTTAAACCAAAACTCTTACAGCGACAGTAAAAGTAAGCAAGTTTATATACCAGAAACCTTACCTCGAGTTCAATTCCCACCAATGCCATACAAAAACCCTCAACACCATAAAAAGGTCATAGCTACAAAAGAAAGAATAGAAAAGGTAAGTTAAGAACCTGCATGTTAGTGATATCCATAACTCTCCAGAGCATGCCGGGACGGGCACGCAAGTGCTTTCGAAGCATATTCCCGATGACCACTTTAGAGAAGTCAATATTTGTTATGCGCTTAAACCCTGCGTCATATAGCTTCTCCGATAGCTCTGAGTTCCCACAGCCCGGAACCAGGATATCCACCGGCTTTTCTTCTGAGGGAACGAGGCCGCAGTGTTCCGCCAGGGGCTTCGCAAGATTCCTCCAGTCGCCATACCATTCGAAGGGCTCGTCTGAGCGGAGTTTGAAAAATTCGTCCCAGTTTTCTCGACTGGTAAAGTCTTGCAGGGCCCCGAGGAGTTTTTCTTCGGCTTTCCTGCCCTTCATGCCGAAAAATCTAAGATGAAGATGGATAATACAGAATGTGAATCAATCACCCTGAGTGAAACAACAAGATTCTGGGATTCAATAAATAGTTCGAGACGCTGACCACGATGAGAATAGAGACTTAACAGTAGAATACAATGAACCGAAACTCCATGGGCTTCCACTTGGGTTGAGGTACCCAACTCAGATTTTCAATCTATTCTTCATGTTATTAGATCATTGGAGTTCTCAGTTGGATGAGACGAGATACCTCGTTAAAATTTAAATTTGTAATTGTGACCACATTTTCGAGCAGTTTAGGTGGAATTTTTCTTCACTGTTCACTGGAATTGTAGAGCAAAATCATCTTCTTCTTCTTTTTTTATATTTAAATATAAAAGACAAACTAATCACTTTTATTTTAGAATGTAGAGATAAAATATAGAGATAGTGAAAGATTACAAATATCTTGGGATTGACTTCCATTATAATTTAATTGGGAGATTTGTAGAGCATACACGGAGGGTGGAGAGCCTCATACTTTCCAAAATATACGCAGAAAAGCATAATTTTGAAATTGGAAAACCAAAAAAAAAGTACTTTTCCGTTGGAGGCTACAGCGATAATCAAATTAATAAGTTATTTAAAGAAAGTGGAAAATATGGATAACCAAAGTTGGCCCAAATTAGCTATGGAGGAAGAGTTACACTGTAGGAAGAAAACTTGGATGAAGCAAAATAAAAAGTGGTTGAGTAAGTGGAATTTCAAGTTGCATGAATGTCCTAACACCAAGGAAGAAATAAAAAAGTTTGTGAATGAAAAATTTAGGACTGCCATATGGACCAATCACAGTGGGCATAAAAAAGCATACTACATCAAGGACTTTAACCCAAATTGTGATCATAGCGAGAAAACATATTTAGGGGCAGCTATTAAAGAAAAAGCAAGGTTGTTAGTCACATAGCTAAGGACGGGTTCACATCACCTTAGATGTGAGACCGGTAGGTGGAGAGTACCCAAGGAAGTTTGGGCGGAGAGAACTTGTGTATTCTGCAATAAGGGTGTGGTGGAGACAAAGTGGCACTTTGTCATGGAATGTGCATCCTACGAGGATATCCGCAGGCAGTATGAAAATAGCTTAAAGGTCGACAACATGCACCAACTATTTGACGAGGATAAGATTAACCAGATTGCTAGTCTTCTAGTCAAGATCACAACAGAAGATTTGACATTGAAAAGAGTGTGAAGATGAGTTAGGGTTGTGATTCTCTTGATCCCTTAGGTTGTTCAGCCATCTAGATGTCATTAAAATCAATCAATCGCAAATATTTGTTAAAAATGAAATTGTGCACTCTTGTGGTTGGTAGGTGAAATAAAATTTTAAAAAAAAAACTGAATTCTCTTTGAATTATGAGAATTATCCTATATTAGAAGAGGATTTGGATGGAGACAATATACCTCGGTAAAATTTAATTTGCAAGTTTCATTACATTTTCTTAAGCTTAGTTCATCATTTGTTCACTTAAATTGTGTTAAATTTTGGTTTTCTAGTTAAAAAAATAAATGATGTACTCTTGTGGTTAGGAGGTTAAGGTTTTTTTTAATTATTTTATTATTTTGTGATTGCATCTCCTAATTAATAAAGTAAAATAGTTAATTACTTATCTTTTTAAAAATAATATTATAATTAAGGATTTTGTCAATAATTCTCAAAATCATACTCAAAGCTTTTTAAGCGATAAAAAAATAACAACAATTATCAAAAAAATTATTGTTAAAAAAAAGGTAAGTCTTGACAACGATCACTAACCTTTATCAAAAATGGGAGATGATGATCATCGGTGTTCATCTCCAATATGTCACCAAAACACACTTATGGCTATGGTCACTAACCATCCCCATATATCAAAAAGGCATTTTCGTTGTGGTGGTAGTCGGTAAATCAGATTTACTGATTGTGAACAACTGTCGCCATAGAGAAAAAATGCAAAAAAGATTGGCAACATCACCAAAAGACATCTTTAGAAATAATCAATGACTATTGGCGTAGAAAAAAATAATTTTTTCTCAATGCTTGTTGGTTTACTATAATGTTTGATTTTGACCTAGACAACTAAACTACATTATGACCTATTTTGTATTTATTTGCTTATTATCTATGGAACTTTGTTAGAACAATGGGACTTTATTGTATGGAAATGTGGACCTACTTTTTTTTCCAAGGAAACCCTTGCGGAAAACCCTCCGAGTACTTCCCCATGATCCATGGATGGTAAATGAGGTAAACCATCGGCCCTGAGTACGAGGCCTAACCTGGTGGAGACATCGAGTGAGGCCCAACAATCTCTATAATATATATGGTCAGAGACTTGACCCCGAGACCTCTAGCTTTATAACCACAACAATCATCCACTCAAGCTAACCCATTGGGCTAGAAATGTGGACCTGCCTATATGCAAATGTTTTGAATAGTTATTATTTATATGATTAATGATGAGTGTTGTGTGATTTACTTCTAGCATGCAAGTTTTAAATGAAAGATTTTGGTATGTGGATACCAATTTAGATCATATGTTGAAATGAATCAAATGAATCAACAGGTACCATGTACATGATAAATAAACTAGTTGGTTTGCATTGTTCATCGATGAGTAACATGGAAATCACATATAGGTAGTTATATGGTTGTGCATGATATTGTGTTTTGGTAAACTAACCTACAAGTTGAATGGGCTAAGTGATAGAAGATCAATGTGATACTAAAGTGACATAAATGTTGTGGACATCGAAAGAGAAATGGTATGTTAGGAAGCATTATTTTGTTATTTAATTATTGGTTCAATGCATTGCTATGATATTTGGGCAAGTGCAGGTTTTACAAGATGCACACTCCCCCAAACTAGTTATTTGATGACAAAGCTCTAAGAACAACAACAACACCATAGTATGGTCAATAATAGGGTGTTGACCCTAGTTCTATCAAGAGGGGTGGAGGTATTTCCACCATTTATCCTTCAAAACATGGAGTCACGGAAGGACTATTTTAGGCCATGATCGCCTAGACGTGTGATGGTGATTGTCAATTGTTTGTTGGGGAAGGTTGGTTAAGATAGTTGACACTTCGCTTACAAGTTCTATCTAGGGTTAGGTCAATGTAATTGACACTCCAACATGATCTAGCTAAGGAAAGAATAGGGTGCAAAAGATGGAAGTAGTTTAGGGAGGAAGGGTGTTTCGATGTAGTTGAGAATGTTGTTGGGAAATAGAAATGCAAACTTAGTGCCTTATTTAGTCCCTTTTGTATATTAAATGCTTGATTAATTCATTTATGTTGATTTCGGTGTAATGTTTAGTTCATATTGGAATATTGTGACTTGGTTAGTAAGATTGTTGGATGTCGTGTTTAAGGATTGTTGGCTTGCATGATTGGATGAGAGCACATAGGAACTATGCAGTAAGATGTGATGGTTGTTATCATTAGTACACACACGAGGTATGTATGCACCAACTATGCATACATACATTGTGTGCATATGTTGGTATCATTACAATATATATTAGCTATTACAATATTATTATTAATGGTTAGTGTGTGATGTTTGTAGTGGAATTAAAATTATAGGGTTATAATGTTACTTCATTTAAATTATAAGATTTCATTTAGGGACTTATTATATTTTGAGAAAATAGGAAATCTGATTTCATTTGAATTGATTTGTATTTAGTGAGATTTGGATTTCATGACCTACCCAATTTAACTTTAATTAATGGATTTGATAGCTTGTCAGGTGGATAAATGTGGTTAGGTGGGGGAAGATTATTTTATGACGGTTGACCTGCCTAGGACCCTTCCCAGGGGAGGCTAGGAAGGCAATCATAGAGGAGGCATAGAGGGGGTCATGTAATCAGAGGGAAATTGTTTTGGAAAGGAAGCATAACCATGGGAAGCACTGTGAATTATGAAACTAAGACTATGAATTGTTAGATCTATATTGATTATTGAGTTGAGAGGCGAATTGTTGATTGTTGATATATTGGTGGTGGGTTGGGTGTTGTTCTTGGAGCTTTGGGCATGGAGGGCTAGGAAACCCCCCAAGGTTTCCTAGAGCTAGGGAGACAAAGAGGTTGTTCCTAGCTGGCTGGAAGGTTAAAAATCCAGCTGAGTTGCTTTCTAAATATCTAAGGAGTTGGACTGCTACAAATCTGGGTTGCTAAATCAAACAGGGTTGTAGGCATTTTCCAACTTCTTAGCTAGTTATATTGATTTATTAGTTGATTGTATTAATTAATTTATTTCCATTAAAATGTTGAAATCATGAATTCATTGATTAACTATAGATGTAATTGTTGCAAATGTTAGATGAATTATGCTACTAGTAAATAGGAAATATTAATTGATTTTAAATTTTGCACATAATAGAAATTAATTTTTACATGCAGAAATATATGAATAGAATAGAATATCTCAATTAAACAATAGAAGTATCTTAAATAGAATATAATATTTAATTTAGACAATACAATAAGTACACAATTTCATAACCCCTGAATGCTCATAAGCGGTCCTACATTTACACCAAAAACCATCTTAAGTGATGGTCAACAACTCTCACCAGAAGACACATTTTTTTGGTGACTCTTTCCAAAATACATCTTGTTTTGGTGAGGGTCCTTGATCATCATTGAAAGACATTTTTAGCAACAATTAACGACCCTCGCCTTATAGAAAAAAATGTAAACTTTTTGGATGAAAATAAACAATCCACACTATTAATTATCTTTAGTGGTGATCACTCACTATCATCTTATAGAAAAATATTGAAACTTATTTGGCAAGAAACATTTACTATTGTGAAAACATTCTTTAGCGATAGTCAATGTTAGTTATGGTAAAGGGGAAACAATAGATTTTTTGCGACGGACATTGACCATCACACAAAATATTCAATAGCAATGATTATTGTTCTTTGTCATAAATGATTTTTTAATTATTATATATCGAGTCAATGTCCTCTTATCCCCGACCCCATGGGACCACTGACCTCCTTGACCTCAACCCCTTTGACAGATATCCCACTACCCCATAACCCACTAACCTTGACGCCCCTCTGACACCTAACCCATTAACCTCGAACTCCCTAACACCTCTCTAACTAACCTCTCTAACGTTAACCCCTTGACACCTAACCCACTAAACCCCATGACCCCAACCCCTTGACATCTAGCACATCACCCCTAAACCCCCTAACACCTAACACAATAGTCCCCTTAACCCTAAACACTTGACACCTAACCCACTAACCCCAAACCACTTAACACTTAACATAATAACCTCAAACCCTTGACACCTCTCCAACTAACACCCCAAACGATAAATTGTCAACACCTAATCACGACACTTTAACACTTGAGCTACTATCCCTTGACACCTTACCCATTAACTCTCTTAATCCTAACCACTTTACACCCAACCCACTAACTCCAAACCCCTTGACATATAACCCACTAACCCTAAATGACTCGATACCTCTCCAACTAACACCTCTAGTCCAACCCCTAGACACCTAACCCCAACCCCTAGACACCTAACCCCAACCCCTAGACACCTAACCCCAACCCCTTAACACATACCCCACTACCCTTGAATCTTTGGACACCTAATACTAACCCCTCAACACCTAACCCACCAACCCCTTTGACATCTAATCTACTCATCATCACCCTAACCTCAGCCCATAGACACCTAACCCACAACTTTTTTGTCTTGAGTTAAAATGGTACTCTCATTGAGTATTATTTAACATTTGATCCCCTTTGCGAGAATTTATTCATGGCCACTTATGTTGGTTGCTTGGAAATGGAAAAGATATTTATTGGTTTTGGAAGCATATCCCATTATGTATGTTTCAATGAAGAATGGCATATCATAAAAAAATGGTTGGATTAGACAACTAGTACAAAAAACATAGTTGGATTGCACAATATATGTGTTGATGATTTTTTCACCTAACTTATGCACCTAGCCACACACTTAAGTCATGCCCCCGACACATGCAAGCCATGTAGCTAACCCATGCACCTAACCCTCATATATAAGTTACACATAAGTTATCACCTAACATAAGCAATGCACCTAACCTATGTACCTACCCACACATCCACACATATAAGCGACACACCCAACATAAGTGATGCATCTAACATATGCGCCTACCCTCACATCCTACCCATGCACCTCACTCGAGCATCTAACATGTGTACATAATGCGCATATCTAATCCATGCACTTAACCCTTATACATAATCAACACACTCATGCACATAAGCAATGCACCTAACATAAGCAACACAACCAATATGTGCACTACCCACACACATAAGAGACACACCTAACATGAGTGATGCACCTAGCTTATGTTGCTACCCACCCATCTAACCTATGCGCTTAACCCACACATGTAACCCACATAGCTAACCTATGTGCCTAACCCACATATAAAAGTGACACACATGAGAGATGCACATAATTGACATGACTAACATAAGTGATGTACCTACCCACACACCCATGTAAGCAACATACCTAATATAAAGCAGTGCTCCTACCCATGCACCCAACACATGTAAGTAGCCCAAATACCCAACCCACACACATAAGTGACACATCTAACATAAGCAACATGCCTAACCTATGTACCAACCCACTCACCTACACATAAGCAATACACCTAACTTATGCACCCACCTACACACCCTCACACACATAACAATCCAAAACGGATCTACATAATTACTATATGACATTATCGATGCTCTATAATGGGGATGATAGAATATGGAAACCTAGAGGTGTTGGTTTGGGTTGGATTCTAAAAATCACATAAACAAACCAAAACTTAAAATCCTCCAATTCAAGATCAAAGAAGTGGAATTTTTGGATCTCATACCTTGTGGGAAATTGTGTTAAAGGTCCTCATTGCATTCCAAGGGTTGATAGCATTTCCAAAGATGGTTGGTTTTTGTCAAACAAAGTTCATATGTGAAATTTATGCCCCTGGAAAGGTGACATTCTAATTATTCCCCATGGGTCCATGTGGCAGCCACATCATCTCACCATGATTCGGTAGCATGCAATTGGTAGAAGATGGGAATCCACCAAAGACTTATATAAACATCAAAGAATTGAAAACCCTAACACTGAAGACTAAGAAAGGGTGTTTGAAAAGAGAGAAAAGGGTTTAGCTTTTATTGTAGTGATTTCATATTCCATTGTTAAACAAGCACCAAGAGGGGTAAAGAGATAATAGAGCATAGGGAAAAAAATATATGTAGAAAATAGTAATAGACCATAGTGTCCCATAGCTCCATAGCAAGCTTAAGGATCTCTGTATTTTTCCCTGTTCTCTCATTTGATTGAGAAAAAAAAAGGTATAATCCTTCGTATTATTGTTGGGTTTCCCACATTGGATCTCCCAAGTGTTTATGGTGTTCCATTGTGTGACATTACTGTTCAAGTTTCATTCTCATTTCGCGCTAGTTGATTTTTATATTTTGTGTTTATTTTCATGTTAAATCACTAAAAATACAAAATGAATGGTTACGTAATCGAGCATAGGCTCATTATAGTAGATGTACGTTTTTATTGGAGCAGGCTATTTTGGACAAGTTTTGGGAATTGTGCAGAAGCGGATTGCATGACATTTTGGCAAAGCGGCAACACACACATAAAGAAGCTAGCATATTATCATGAGTCGGTGCGCAAGAAACATGAGATAGTTAGGAAGTTTTGGGACAATTTGTCCACTTTGTAACCGTGTTATAACAGGCTTAGCCCTAATGAAATACTATAAATATATAATGGGTTTTGGGTAGAAGAGGAGGATGGGGAGAGAGTCAAGAATGTAAGAGTGAAGAATTGTCTAAGTGTTCGGGTGTTTTGATTTATGACTAAGGTTTTTGGGAGTTAGGCTCGCACTGCAGTAGAACGACTGAGGCAGGTTTGGATAATGTCAATTGATATATCTTATTGTAAGCGTAGTGTAGTTGTAAGGAGATTGTGAATGAATAAAATAAGAATCCAGTCGTTGTGGACGTAGCCCAGTTTGGAGTGAACCACATTAAAACATTGTGTCTTGATGTGTTGCTCTTGTGTGTTATGTTGCTTATGCATATGATGGATGGTTAGTATAGATATGCTTATTGTTTACGGTTACTGCACGATGATGGTAAATTTTTTAGTATTCTAAAGATGTCATTGATATGTGTTGATATGATCCTACACACTTAAGATAATGAT
The DNA here is from genome assembly GCA_032191745.1 of Picea mariana. NCBI lineage: Eukaryota > Viridiplantae > Streptophyta > Pinopsida > Pinales > Pinaceae > Picea > Picea mariana. The sequence continues at coordinate 13,405 of JASDQU010172821.1, forward strand.
GAGTGAATGAATGTTAAGTGGAGTAATGTCGCACACATGGTATATTACATGACAATTAAAGGTTAAGTAACAAAAAATGTGCACACAGTAGATGAATAGTATGGTTATGTTGAATGCCTCATTTCCCCCTACTGCGGAAACTTGGTTCATGTAATCCCTCTAGATGCCTTGGGTGAGACTTCACTTGCTTGCAGGTGATGTCAAAAGGGCCGATGTCTAAAGGTTTTGTTGGTTTATTAATGATTAACCCCAGGTCTGCCCACTACGCGCCAACAAATGGTTCCATTGTCGAGACCGGTATTTTCGAATGAGGGGGATGTGGAGGCCCTCTAAGGAGGAGATCAGAGAATGGTGGAATACTAAGGAGATCGAGTTTGCAATAGACCAGAATAAAAATCCAGGGATTAACGCAGAAGAATGGTTACAAAGGTATGTTTTTACAGATTTACATGAAATTTTCTTCGCTGACTTTCCAAATGTGTTAGAAAAGTGGAATCAAAGTTTTATTGAAAAAACTGGAATATATTAGACCGTAGATTCGAGGAATTGGACTCCTAAATTGATTCGACAAGTTAATGCAGTAAACAATAAGAAATCACACACAGTTGCCTACTGGTTGGACAGTGTGTTGGGAGGTTAGGTTACTGAATTTGCTATAGACTGCACTCAGTCATACAGTGTTGCGATGAGGGAATTCTTTAAAGGACCATGTGGAAGATACATGAAGTCAATACCTACATCGATTAAGATGTTGTTGTGAAACAAAATCATTATGACAATGGAATCTGATTGTTAAGCGCCTTCACACATGTAGGGGAACTGGGGGATGACCAGGGAATTATCTGAGCATAGAGAGGGATGAAAAGTGTTGAGTAATATTGTCATTGATGTCAACATGGCGCACAAGTAGCGGAAGTGCGTGGAAGGCATGAAGTACGCACAAACAGTATGGCGCAAAGTTGGTGCACAAGCAGAGGAAGTGCATGGAAGGATACTTTCTATTGTACTATTGAATATCCACATGAAATGGAACTCCTCGAACAAATCGTGAAAGGTTGACAACATAAGTGCAGCAGAAGGATTGAAGGATGGAGGGATCAATGAAGCAAAATAAATCACAGAAGTAATTGAGTGTGTCAGGAGTGCGCACAAAATAGGAGGATAACCTATGACGCAATTCAGAAGTGAAGTGGAATGCGACAAATTCCCTTGTCCGCAATTGCAGAATGACTCAGTGGATGTTTATTTTGGAACGCGACGATGTTTTGAGCAAATAACAAGTGACAAAGTGAATTGTGACAGAGTGTGTGGAAGATTGCGTAGATGAAAATTTGTAGGGTGCCTTGAGCAAGTGCGACGAATGGTGTGGTGAAGTGTGATGAGATGAAGTCTGAAGTATACTGCAACTGAACAAATCACTAGGGGAACTTACAGTATGATGGGGCAATTCAGTAAGCACACTGCAAGACGAGTGTGATAGGATGAAGACTTGTGATTTGAGTTTTCCTCTCTGGTTCTATCTGCATAGTGGATGCTTTGTAGACCATAATGAAATTATTGCATCATTCTTTAGGAGATGCTCAGATAGTCTGGAGCACAATTGTAGGAAGACTTGGTCCATTTGATTTAGTCAAAGTTTGTCCACAATGTAATAGTCATGCATCCACATATTTTATTTAGACAAAATTGTAACTGACGGTATTTTGATATGGTCAAAGTTTGTCCACAATATAACTGTCATACCTTATTTAGACAAAATCGCAAATGACAAGATTTTCATATGGTCAAATTTTGTCTACTTTGTAATAGTTACACGTCCACATACATGAGGTTGAACTCAAGCAAATTAGTATAAGTATGGATGTGCTCTGATAACAGAGGTGCACGCGAAGTGAGGTGGAAGATGATAATGTAACAGTTCATAGGAACAAAAATGTAAATTTGTTAGGATGTGTTAAAAGGTTTAGTGATGTAACTGATTTTTACGAGTTTAGGGTGGCAGGGTGGTGCTAGGGTGAGTCAAAGATCACTGAGGATTGGTGTCCTCATTTTTGTAATAGGTTGGTGCCTGAGAGGATTGGTGTCCGCATTATATGTGACAGTTTGGTGCCTGAGAGGATTGGTGTCCTCATTATCTGTGACAGGTGGGTGCCTGTTGAGCTGGAAAATTATAACTTATAAGTTGGTGCTTGTAGAAGAACATAAAAAAGATGTTATGTGGTTTTTTCCTGCATTGGGTTTCCATGTAAAAATCCTTGTGTATTGTGTTCATTGTGCTATTTTGATTTATGCTTGTATTTGTCATTAAGTGCACACTTCTAATAACTTAGATGGCTATTTTGATTTCTGCTTGTATTTGTCATTAAGTGTGAATTTCTAAATAACTTAACTAGTTGTAAGGAAAGAAAAATACAGAAGGTTAATGCAATATTGTTCACCCCCCCGCTCTCAGTATTGTTGTGAGTATAAACATTTGGTATCAAAGCGCAGGTTCCTTCAGTAAAAGTCTAACAACTGGAAGGAAGATCACACAAAAAGTATGACCAGTCAAGATTTTTTTTCAACCAAACCTCCTCTGTTCAATGGAACAAATTTTGCATTTTGGAAAATCAGAATGAAAACCTACTTGATATCTCTTGGTATGGAATTCTGGCAGAGTGTGGTATATGGTTATAAAATCCCAACTACTCTTCTAACTAATGAAGTTGTTAAGAAATATTACTATAGTAATGCAAAAGCTATGAATGTTATCCAAGGAGGACTTGCAGAAACAAAATTTGTTAAAGTAATGTAGTTGGAATCCGCAAAGGAAATATGGGACAAACTGGTAAACAGTTATGAAGGAGACGAGAAAGTAAAGTTGGTCAAACTTCAAGCTCACAGAAAGCAATTTGAAAGCCTAAGAATGAGTGAAGATGAAAATATTGTAGGTTTCTTTCTTAGAGTGGATGAGATTGTAAACACCATGAAAGGGCTAGGAGAGGAAATTAAAGAAGCTATGGTAGTTCATAAGGTATTGAGATCTCTTCCCTCAAGACTTGATGTAAAGGTCTCAACTATAGAAGAAATGCATGAACTAGACAAACTAACTATGGATAGGCTCCATGGAATTTTGACTGCTTATGAGATGAGAACTAGGAAAGAACAACTAGATCTAAAGGATGCAGTCTTTAAAGCATCAGTCAAATCGTCAACATCTCAAGATCATGATTCATCAGAGCACTTCTCAGATGAAGAAGAAGCTAACTTTGTGAGGAAGCTAAAGAGGGTTTCTGGAAAATATAAATGTATGTTACCATTTAAATGCTTTCATTGTGGTAAAGTTGGTCATTTTGCCTCTAAATGTCCCTTTAAAGGAAATAACATTAATGAAAAGGAAAGAAAAGGCAAGGATAAACCTAACAATTTTAAAAAGTCTTTTAAAAGGAACAGTTTTTATTCAAAGGAGGACAACAACTTTTACGAAGAAGAAGATGAGCCAAATCTAATTTAGGATGAAAAACTTCTCATGGCTTTGGAAAAGCATAAATATGATCAAACAGACACAGAAGAGTGTGAAGCTAGAGTAGACATGGAAGGAGAACTCATTAGTGTTGTGGAGGAAATCTTTCGAAATTGTCAAAGGTGAGTCAAGCACAAGCATGATAGCCAGTGAGAAGCCTACAACCTATGCAAATTCTCTCAAGGGAAACAACAGTCAGCCTAACCCAACAAAAGATGAAAATAAGAAGTTGTTAGAACTGAATTATCCCAACTATGAAGCAAGGAAGCAATTGGTGCATGAATCTTATCGAGTTGGCAGACAAAGACTAATTCCTACAAGTAAGTTTTTCATTCGAAGGAATCCAAATTTTTTCTATGGATATTGTTTCTCTTGTGGCAATTTTGGACATAGGGATGTAAGTTGCATATTTTTTAGAAATAATAGAAGTATATGCAAGAGATTCTACAAACCTCAAAAGGCTATGGTTCAAAATTCTTTCAATAATGCCTTCTCTCCTTTACTAAATGAGCATGAATGCCACATATGCAATAACTTTGGACACAAGGCAAGTGAATCTAGAAGCAAGTTGTTTCCTATGATTAGGCAAGAAAGACAAGAATATTTTACCAAGGTTTGGAAGAAGAAAAATAAGAGTGAAGAAAATTGCGAACCAGCTCTATATGCCAAAAATCAAGAAAATCAATGGTACATTAACGGTGGCTGCTCCAAGCACATGACAGGAGACAAAAGTAAATTTAATTTTTTACTGAAGAAAAAGGTGGTAATGTCACTTTTGGAAACAATGCTACAACCAAAATAAGAGAAAAAGGAATTGTTGTATTAGATGAAGATAAAAAGGGAAATACCAAAGCTCAAAATGTGTTGTATGTTGATGGTCTAAAACATAACTTATTAAGTGTAAGTCAAATGTGTGACCAAGGTCACAATGTTCTTTTTCATTCAAGATATTATAAGGTAATGGATGTGAATACATAGAAGACTGTTATTAAGACAGTCAAAACTTCAAGGAATGTATATGTTCTAGAAGAAGGCAAAGAAAGATGTTGAATTAGTAAAATTGATGAGAGCTGGCTTTGGCACAAAAGACTAGGTCATCTTAGTTATGATTAACTTGTTAAGCTAGAAAGAAAAGACGATGTGAGAGATATGACTAAGTTCTTCAAACTTGAGAATACTGTCTGCAAGTCATGTTAGTTTGGAAAACAATCAAGAGTTCGATTCAAGGCAAGAGAACACTCCACCACACGACCTCTTGAGTTGATTCATACAGATCTTTATGGTCTTACGAGTACACAATCTCCTCAAGGTTAAAGATATTTCATTATGTTAATTGATGACTATACCAGAATGGCTTGGGTTGCATTGTTGAGGCATAAATTCAAGGCTTTTGAAAAACTCAAAATCTTCAAAGCACGGGTAGAAAATGAAATGGACTTAAAAATCAAATGTCTAAGGTCAGACATGGGAGGAGAATTCACATCTGATGAATTCAACAGTTTTTGTGAAAAACATGGGATCAAAAGACAGTTTGCTATTTCCAGAACCCCTAAGCAAAATGGAGTAGTGGAAAGGATGCACAAAACAATTCAAGAAATGTCCAGGGCCATGCTTGATGAATCAGAAGTACCCATAACCTTTTGGGGAGAGGCTTTTCAAACTACTATCAACATTATCAATAAGGCACACATAAGAGTAAACAGTGACAAAACCACCTATGAACTATGGCATGGCAGACCAACATTAATAAATCACTTCAAAAATTTTGCCTGCAAATGCTACGTTAAAAGAAATGAAGACAACTTAGGAAAGTTCGTGATCCAAAAAGGATCCAGAGAAGGCTAAGAACAACTCAGATGCACAGAAGCAAATCAGGATGCTCAGAATGGCTTCAACAGACAGAGAAAGGGAAAAAATTCAAAGTTCCCAAAACTCAATTAAAACAACATGATCGTGAATAACACGTTGCAAACTTTCTAATGACGCAAACACCTCGTCAAACGGAGTTACAGATCAAAAGTTATAAGCGGTCAAAGTTTTGGTCAACCTAGCCCAATCAACAGGGATGAGTCAGCATCTGTACTGCCAACGTCAGCATTAGTATGGATGGAATCAGAATCCGTACAACCTACGTGGCAAGCGCAGAGGGTGACATGTGTCATGATGATGTCAGCATGCCATGTGGCAACACCAGAGGATGCCATGTGTCACCCGGATTTGGACTTTTTAGGGTGCCATGTGGACGAGTAAAAAAGTGCCACGTGGCACCCCTAGGTGACGCCATGTGGCACCACCCAAAAGGCACCACGTGTCCGAGATGACGTGGAGGTGACATCAGCACACATGGGGGAAAATCAGAGGATGCCACACAAACCAATAGGGAGGCGCCATGTGGCATCCCCGAAATGCACAAAGACGCTCATCGATCGAATTTTAAT
>JASDQU010172822.1:1878-18677 GCA_032191745.1 Picea mariana
AGCATGGATCTTAAATCATTTATATTCTGAGTATGGGAATGCCTACCTCAATGATGATATATTATTGTACTATATTTCCTTGTTTGTTGGCAGGTTTCCGACCGACTGTTCCTTGTTCCCTACACACACTCAACAAAGTATTTCAGCTATCACTCTGTTCTAACTTCATACTTTAGGGGGCTCTCTGTTACACATTATTTTTGTTATCCCTATGATCGTTAATGATGTAAATATATCTATTTCCTTCAGAGGGGTCAGTGGCCTGAGTTCCTGAAGAGAGAAGGGAGAAGAACTTTTCCTGAGAAAAGAAGTTGCATTTTCCTTTGTAAAAACCCTGTAAAAAAGGAAGTTCGCAAGTTGCTATATAGGCAAGGTGCAAGAATGCCTAATTCTCACAGATTGCACCATATCTAAGGTGCGATATGTTCACAGGTTTCTCTATAGGTAGGGTGTGAGAATGCCTACACGTGGGAAAAACAAGCATTTTCTCGAATCTTCTAGAAGGAGAAACTTCTATGGTGAGGTGGCATCCGAATGGTTTGGATCTTACTCTCTTTCATGATTTAGTGGGATCATCCTAACCTCCTCACCTTATCCTCTTCAACTTATAAAAGGAGAGGAGTTCTCATGGATAAAGTTAGCTTTTGTTAGCTTTTGAGCTTTGGTTAGCTTGGAGCTTTTGGTTGGCTTGGAATTATCAGCTTGGTTGGAGTGGCTTTGATATTTGCTTTGTCAATATAGATTGTGAGTAGCTTCAGATCCATGGTCTCAAAATCCTTGGAGAAAGAAGTGTGTGGGGAATGAAGGACAGTTGGAAGGGACCTTACGACATCAAGTCCATGGTTGTAATCTCTCTTTCACATTTAATATGATACAATAATATGATTCTTTCCTATAAAGCTTGTTGTGTTTTATTGTATGATTCCTTGATCACATACATAGGTTTATATTGAGTTTATACTATTACTATCACTTTGGTTAGTTGTGTTCTTTTGCAAGATCATCATTGTATGAGTGTTGGAATGGAGCTAGGATGGTGATGGCGAGAGGAAGCGACATTTAAATGGTATGTCACCCATCCCTCTTTGGTTAGTAAATTCAATATTTAAAACTTAAGGAAAGTGTCATGTTCTAGTGTGTTTTTTTCTAGATCTAGGTGGATCTAGGGAGATCAGTTAGTGTCCACACCTACCGATTAGTCCGATAACACCCATACAGAGTTTCGTGGCTACAAAAAGGACATTAGGTAAATGTCACCAAACCATGTTTAGTTGAATTTAAAATGGGAGGATATAAGGATGAAATATTATGTGATGTCATTCCCATCAATGTTTGTCATCTATTGTTGGGTAGACCATGGCAATATGATAGGAATGTAATTCATGATGGGAGAAAGAACACATACACCCTGGAGAAAAATGGTAGGACACACATGTTGTTGCCGATTAAGGATAAAGAAGTGAAACCAAAAATGAGAAACACTGTACTTCTCTTGAGTGGGAAGGAACTTCTTAATGAGGTTAAGAAGAAGGAAGACATACAATTTATTATGTTCAAGAGGCCCAGAATTGTTTTGACCAATACGAGGATAGATGATCTACTAGAAGGAATCCAGGAATTGCTGGGAGAGTTTACTGATATAGTAGTGGATGAACTACCTCATTCGTTTCCACCGATCAGGAGTATAAACCATCACATTGATCTTATACTTGGAGCCAGTTTACCAAACAAAGGAACATACAAGTTGACGCCATAGGAGAATGAAGAAGTTAAGAGACAAGTCCAGGACTTAATGGACAAAAGATTGATTTGAGAGAGCTTGAGTCCATGTGTTGTTCTGACAGTACTCATCCCAAAGAAATATGGAGGCTGGAGGATGTGTACAGACTCAAGGGAAATCAATAAGACTACCATTAGATACATATTTCCATTGCCAAGGATGGATGACTTGATGGATTGCTTGAGTGGAGCAAGATTTTTTTCAAAACTTGATTTGAAAAGTGGGTATCATCAGATTCGAATGAGAGAAGGTGATGAATGGAAGACAACATTCAACATGAATGAGGGGCTATATGAATGGCTTGTTATGCCATTTGGCTTAACTAATGCACCTAGTACTTTCATGAGGTTGATGAACGAAGTCTTGAAGGATTTCATAGGGAAATTCGTCATTGTATATCTTGATGATATATTATTTTTTAGCAAGACAGAAGCAGAGCATTTAAAGAATTTAGCTACAGTGATGAGAAGATTACAGCAAGAGAAATTGTTGATAAATATGAAGAAATCGTCGTTTATGAGGACATAACTCATTTATTTGGGTTTTGTTATCTTTGCAAATGAGCTAAAAATGGATCCGGAAAAGGTAAATGCGATTAAGACTTGGCCATCGCTGAAGAGTTTATTTGAAGTACGAAGCTTCCATGGTTTGGCAAGTTTCTACAAGAAATTCATCCGAAACTTTAGTGGAATTAGCACACCAATGATGGATATGGTGAAGAAAAGACACAAATATTTTCACTGGATAGAAGAAGCAGAGAAGAGTTTCAATCTGTTGAAGAAGAAGATCACGGAACAAACAATTCTAGTTTTACTGGATTTTAGCAAGACATTCCAAGTCAGGTGTGATGTGAGTGGATTTGCAATTGGAGCGGTCTTGAGCCAAGATGACGGGTCGATCGCATACTTCAGTGAAAAACTGAATGAAGTGAAGATCAAGTACTCAACATATGACAAAGAATTTTATGCAGTCATACAAGCACTGAAGAAATGGAGACATTATTTGGTTCCTAAAGAGTTTGTTTTGTACAGTGATAACCATGCTTTACAATTCGTGACTCAACAGGAGAAGTTGAGCCAAAAACATGCTAAATGGGTTGAATTCATGCAGAATTTTACTTTTGTAACTAAGCATATTTCTGGAACTGCTAACAAAGTTGTTGATGCTTTGGGCAGGAAATGTTTGCTTATGTAGGAATTTAGAGTCAAGACTTTGGGTTTTGATAACCTCAAAGAAATGTACAGGGATGACCCAGATTTTAAGGAAGCATATGAGGCGTCTGAGAATCCAATTCTCATGGAAAGAAGCCAATGGACCGAATATATGATCCAAGATGGATTGTTATTCAGGGGCAATCAGCTATGTATTCCAAAATTCTCCATGAGGGAGAATTTGTTGAAAGAAAAACACAGTGGAGGATTGGTCGTACACTTCGGTCATGATAAGACGTTCTCAAAGTTGAATGGCTCATATTTTTGGCCAGGGTTGAGGACAGATGTTAAGAAATTTGTGGACAAAAGCCTAATTTTTCAGCATACCAAAGGGAAAAGGTAGAATACAGGGTTATACCAGCTATTACTCATACCAAAAAGGCCGTGGGATGCAGTGAGAATGGATTTTATATTGGGACTGCCAAGAACGCAAAGAGGATATGATTCGGTCTTTGTGGTAGTTGACAAATTTTCAAAGATGGAACATTTCATACCATGCCAGAAAACCAACGACGCAACTCATATTGCGAACCTATTTTTCAAGGAAGTCGTCAGACTTCATGGCTTTCCAAGGAGTATTGTTTCTGATTGAGATACCAAGTTCATGGTACATTTCTGAAGGACTTTGTGGAAAAAGCTGGGGAGAAGTTTGTGTTTTAGCTCAGCATATCATCCTCAGATGGATGGGCAGACATAAGTCGTGAACATAAGCTTGGGGGATTTGTTGAGGAGCCTAGTGACTGAACACCACAGTCAGTGGGATCACATTCTACCACAGGCGGAATTTTCTTACAATGATTCACTCAACAGAAGCATAGGGCAGAGTCCATTCCATATTATATATGGAATGCATCCAAGGGGAGTTTCTGAATTGAAAGATTCAGAACAAAACAAATTTAGAAGTGCTAGTGTAGAGGACTTTGTAGAAGCAATGAAGGATCTTCATAGCCGAATTAAGGAACGATTGAAAAATTCAAATCAAGAATACAAGCGCAGAGTAGATCAACACAGGCGAGAGATTCAATTTGAATTTGGTGCTCTGATTAGTGCACATCTGAGGAAGGAAGGGTTCCCAAGAGGAACATATAACAAACTGAAGATGAAAAAGATTGGACCATGCAAGGTTGTGAAGAAATTTGGGGCAAACACATATGAGATTTAGTTACCCAATGGGATTGGAATTTCATCGATATTCAACGTTGAAGATTTGTACCCTTACAGAGCCAAAGAAGAAGGAGAAGAGGAGGAATAAAAAGAAGTTCAATGGAAAAAGCAAATGCCTGTAGCTAAAAATCCACAGATGGAAAGAATAATTGACAAGAGGATCAGAAAAAAGACCAGGAGAAAGGAGTATTTTGAATACTTGGTCAAGTGGAAAGGACATCCAGTTGAAGATGCTAGTTGGGAAGATGAAACAAAAATTCAAAAGCATGGATAGATTGTGCAAGAGCTCATGAACAGGAGTCCACGAAAATTTTCAAGTAAGGGAGTATGATGCAGGAGCATCGTAAGCAGCCAGCCAATCGAGCATGAAGGCAGAAGACAGCTAGGAAAAGCGCAGCACACATTTTGCACATTTTGAAATATTTTTGAAAGATTATGAAGAAGATATTAATGTAGTAGCTAGAAGTGTACTTGCATTTATATCTGGCTATTGTAAATAGATCGTGAGTAATTTTCTCTCATTTTTCAATGTAAAAGGCATTTAAGCCCAGTTAATGAAAGTAGGTAGGTTTTAATTAATAGATTAGACAGTTTAAAAGAGTAGGAGGAAAACTGGATATATACACCCTCACCTTTGTATCATAGTAGTTTTGTATCATTAACACAGGATAGAAGAAGAGAGCTGTAGCAGAGAGTTGAAAAGGAGAATCCATGTACAAGAGCTAATATATGAAGCTTTGCATCAGATTTCATGGTGTTATGATGTTTTCTATTTATACACGGTGAATGGTATGCTTATGGTTGTTTTATTCTCTTTGTTATGCATTTGTTATGAGGCTATGTTGTGTATGTATGATTTCATGTTGAATGTTTGAAGTCTGAGAGAGAGAGAGAATGAGTTTCAATTGTTTCTCTTCCTGAGTGAGAGAATTTCCTGCAAGGAGTGTAGTGAAATGTCCGCAAGGTGTGCATTGACAAAGGTTTTGAGTTTTATCTCAGAAAGCTCAGGAGAGATACCATTGTTCTCATTTCTGCAAAAGTGCCAGTGAAGCACAGAAGCCGTGCAAGGTGTGCACAGACTAGTCGAGGCCTTAAACTCATCAACTAAGGTTGAAAGGTAAGGTATTGTTGTTGCAGAAGGTGCACAGAGTCGAAGAATCAAATACTTAGAAGTATTTGAAAGATCGCCGCAAGGAGTGTGTGCAGGAGTCCTTTTGAGACTCAAAGTTTGCAGGTGAAAGCTCGGGAGGGTTAGTGCCCTTGAATTGTTAAAAGTGAGATGGAGTGAAGTCGCTTTGTAGAAGCCAAGTTTAGATGAGGAATACTGGTTCCTTTCGCAAAAGTCTTCAAGGAAGGAATGAGTGGTTGAAATTCTCTGTGGAGAACTCATGAAGTTGCGAGGACCGTGGGATTCAGTGAAGCTGCAAGAAGGTTAAGCATTGGACGAATCCACCCTTTGGGAGGTAAGACTCAACATGTACCATTGATCATGATAGTGGATCCATCAGGATCATTTCGGCAATTCAGATTTTGTAAGTCTAGAGTGTAAGCCAAAATCCTTGGTCACTCTAACTCCTGAATCACGAAAAGAATCGTTAAGTGAAGAATTTCAGAATTTCGATAATTTGGGATTCATAATACTAGAGATCCTGAGGACAAGGAGCCAAGGGCCTTTACAATGAAAAACCCTAGAGTTGTGAAACGTGAAGTATTGGTGAAGTGGCCTTTCAACATTTCAGTGTTTTGGGGTTCGAGAACCTGAGAAGAAAGTGGTTTGGAATCGAGAGTTTCAAACTCTCGATACCCGGAAGCCTGAAATAACATGGGTTGTCGATCTAAAGGAAGAAGGTGCCATTTTGGAATTCGGGATTTCAAAGTGGTAGAGGAACAACAGTTGAAGGCTGGTTCAAGTCCCAAAATCCGGCAAGNCGGGGTTTTAGAGGTTGAAGAGCCAGGAGCCTTGCATCAGGATACGCGAAGTTGCGAAGTCCGAAACTCTGAATCGGTGAAAAGTTCCATTGGAAGCCAACCTTTTGTTGAATGCATCGGGGTTTGGAATTTCAGTATTTTCGAAGACAAGAGGTTGAGGTTGTTTGTTCCGGAACTCCTGAAGTCATGAAACACGATATAGCTGTGGAGGAGGATGCGGCCAAAGATTTTGACAATTCGACAATTTGGGTTTTGGTGGGTTGAAGAACCGAAAACTTGACAATAGGAATCGTGATATCGCGAAACCCAAAATCCTGATTTGGAAAAGGGCGCGATCATATTATTGAGTTCAGGAGATTTGAGTGATGCTTGGTGTTTGATCACACGGGCATACTCATAAGTACCTGTGGATACACCGTTGAGTGTATGAGGGATTCCCTATGGGGGAAAATCAAAGAGTCAATCAGACTCAGGAGGGTATATTTAGAACAATCCTTAGCAGATCTCGGCCTGAGGGTCAGGGGTCTGCAGAAGATATACATGATATTTTCTTTGGAGGAATTCATCAGGAGATATATGAGTGGCTAGCTAGGTTAGCAAAAACCCAGTTCGAAGTAAGACTCAAACCACTTGTGGTTTGGACGTCGATGTTGATCAAGAAGGTCAAGAGAGTTGAAAATTCCATGCCAAGAGCAGTATACCATTGGTTTGATAGTACCATCGGAGGGTATATCACTGAGTTTTATGTTGACAGAGTGTAATCATATAGCCAAGCAGAGAGATATTTCTTTAAGGGACCTAGAGGAAAATTTTTACATTTTCTGAAGTTGAAGATCAATATGTTATTGCATGAGAAGAACATCTTGAAGATACACTAATCGGTCAGATCAAAAGAGATAATGTTCAAAAATTCAGACAGCGACAGCAACACAGAGGCTGGACATACGTGCAGTGGGAGAGTGTTCAGAGAAGTTCATCTCATGAACCTGTTTAAGAAGAACTATGGAGACGAAGGGTTATACAGTGGAGAAGAGGAAGATCTGACAGACGAAGAGCATTCAGAATCCTCTAGGACAGAGGAACCTCACCGATAAAATCCATAAACTTCAAGAACTACGTCGACTATTGAAGCAAGTACTATTATTCCTCTTTTTTCTTCAACAATGTTAAGTAACTAGAGTAACCTAAGTCATCAGAACACTAGAATTCCACCACATACTCAGTCAGGAAACCTAGGAAGATCTATGGAAGATGAGATGAGTTTACCCACCTTTAGAGGATATGGATCTGAAGATCCTGATCAACACTGGTTTCTATGTGAAGCTATGTGGAGTATTAAGAATATCACTGACGAGGCTGTCAAACGAGCTCATTTCAACACTAACCTAAGAGATCGTGCACTGAGTTGGTACATGAAATTTTTCCAAGAAGCTACACCTAAACCATTGAATTCCATTAATACTGCGCTAACTGTCGAATTCAAGAAACCTAAATCAGAGTCATAGTGCATTACAAAACTAAAATAAATCAAGCAGAGAACAACTGAACCTGTGTGGGAGTTAGATCATAGATTTAAAACCTTGATAGGCCATTTGAGTTTTCAGATCCCAGATGAGTAGGACAAGGAATGGTTCATTTCTGCCCTCTTACCACACATCAGAGTTCCTTTGATGCAACAAAATATTACTTTGTAGGCCGAGGCACTGGAGATCGCCATGAAATTAGAATCAGCCCCGATGGGAGAATCCAGCTCAGGTATGAGTCAAATCTTGAGTCAACTAACTAGCATATCACTGTAGGTTGAAGATATGAAGCAAGACAAGGGAAAATATAAAAGAGAATACATATGGTGTATCAGATGAAAATCATAAGGCCATGACAAGGAGCACTATCCCATATTTCATGAATACTTGGACTCTAGATATCTGATCTCTTTTATGCAAGTTACCCTACCCTGGTGTGAGGTATGTAGAAATCGACATTGCCCTGGTGAATGTTACTATTTGCAAAAATATGTCCAGACACCCAAAAATCTATATTGCACGTTCTATAAGTCAATAGGACACAATGATAGGGATTGTAGGGCTTACGATCTCATGCATGAAAGGTCAAGGGATATATACAAAATTCAAGGTGAAGTACAACAAGAAGGAATCACTGCGTAGTATAATTCCCCTGGGAGAGGAAACTTCAATCCTCATGGTGAATTCCGAGGAAGAGGAAGAGGAGGAGGTATGGGTCGAGGTCGAGGATAGATCATCTATTATAACTGCATGTAGCTAGGACACTTGGAAAGGGACTGTCAAAACCCCTGTACCACATGTAGCTACTGCAACTCATTCGAGCATGTTATCGAGGAATGTCAAACATTGTTGGCTAAGCTTCAAGAGAAATGTGGAGAAAACCGACAAATACAACTAATCAAAGAAGAACCTCACGGAGAAGATCCCAGATTCATTGTTATCACTAGAGGAGGCATTGTTATAGGAGAAGATAGAGTTATCCAAGGAAAGACTACAGAAGAATCAGGAGTTAGGAAAGATACAGAGAAGACACAAGTGTTTGATGCAAAGAAAGAAAAACAAATATTTGAGGAGGCAAGAAAATAATTCAAGAGCGACCAAGGATATTCATCGAAGACACAACCATAAGTAAGAGAATGTGGAATTCCTCTGGCATTTGATCAATCTTCTTCACTCGGAGATGGAAAAGAGGTGAGTAAACTTGTCAGTTTCTTGTATACATTTATTGAGTTGATTAAAGATGAAAAACCCATACAAGAATGACAAAATTTGGTCAGGCAGTATGAGATAGGAAGGGTATATCCTTTACTGAATAAAGTAGTACATCAACTATACAAGAAGAGAGGAAAAAATAAAGAACTACACCTTAATTGTCATATTGGAGAGTACGATATAGACTATGTGGTCCTCGACTTAGGGTCAGAGGTCAATGTCATAATGAAGCAGACCTGGGCACTGATGGGAAAACCTAAGTTGATCTATTCCCCTATCAGGCCTAGGATGGCTAATCAGCAAGCTGTAAGACCATTTGGAAGACTAGAGCATGTCCTTGTGGATATCAATGGAGTAAGGATGTTTGCAGACTTCGAGGTGATTGAGATAGTTGATGATAGTTGTCCTTACCCTGTGCTATTATGAATTTATTTGGATTTCAATCATTCCACTATGGTTGATTTAAAGAAAAGAAGAATGATGTTTGAAGGAGATGGCCTTAGGGTCATTGCACCTTTTGATCCTAATGAAGGTCATAGATACATAGAACCCATTAGGGAAGAAGACCGCACATACGAACTAGAAAATATCTACAAATTAACAGCCAGACAATAGGACTACATTAATCCTACAACAAATGGGAATTTGAGCTGGCGAAGTGACAACGCATGCTCATTGAATTTAGAAGAAGCACTCAAGAGCTAACAGAACAAAATGTATGAAGTATCTACAAGGAGATGTGCTAGATTAACCAGATAAGTTCATTGGATTGACACAAAATTAAGTAACTTGCCCACCTTTAATGGTCTAAATCACTTAGAAGCATTCTTAGTGAACTTTGAAGAAATTGTACCAACAAAACAAAGATTGTTGGCAATGAATGAGGCCCTGAAATCAAATCCAGTGAGATGGTGGGGAGCACACAAAAACAATATTACAGACTGGGTACAATGTTGCACTTTGATGACAACGCGATTTTTAGAGCACATAGAAGGCTGTGAAGTTAGGTACACAGGTCGAAGTTGTCCAAAGGACCATGTGTGAAGTTGCAAGGAAGCCTGGAGCAACATTCCTCAAGAACAGTGAGTACACAAATTCATTAACACAATGGACACAACTCCCATCAACTGGTATCTTCAAGAAGAACTGTGCCTCATCACTGCATATTGGGAAGGTGTGACCCAGACCTTTGTAACTACCTTTTTGTTTGAAAGACAATATCCTACAGTAGATCAAGCATTATAGGTTGTAAGACATAAATTGTTTGAGGAGGCACCTAGCCTCCCTTTGGAGCAAGAAGAGGATGAATGGACTGCGCCCCTTCAGAAGTTTCAAGGTTGTTACAATATCAATGCAGCTGAAGACGATGATCCTAGGAATGTGAAAAACACATAAAAAAAAAGGCCAAAGATATGTAGAAGGACAAGGAGTTGAACTACCTTTTATTGCACAGCCAATTAAAATAAAAAAAATCAATATTAGAATAGAACAGACACCAAAACTTGCTAATGTTGGAGATTATTGGGATGCTGCCACCATTGAAAAGATCACAGAGTTACTACATGAGTATCATGACTTGTTTCCAACCAAGTTCACTGATATGAATGGAATTAAAGGGCCCATGGGAGAGATGAGGATCCCTTTGAAACTAGATGTAAGGCCAATCAAATAGAGACCCTACATATTGAACCCCAAATATAAGGAGAAAGTGAATATTGAACTTGACAGAATGCTGTAAGTGGGAATCATAGAACCTGTTGAAGAGTCAGAGTGGATTAGCCCTATGGTGGTACAAGATAAGAATACAAGAGAAATCAGGATCTTTGTAGATCTTAAGAAGTTGAATGATGCCTATTTGCATGACCCATTCCCTACGCCATTCACTAATGAAGTGTTAGACAATGTAGCAGGATAGGAGGTATATTATTTTACAAATGGATTTCTAAGATACCATCAAATCCAAATTGCCAAGGAAGATCACCATAAAACCACATTTGCAATAGATTGGGGATCCTACCAGTATACAGTGATGCCATTTGGATTGAAGAATGCACCAACCATCTTTTCCAGGGTGGTGGTCAAAGCGTTTAAGGAGTTTTTACATAAATTCCTGGAAGCATATTTTGATGAGTGGACTATTTTTAGCATTTTGCAAAATCACATTGAATGTTTAAAACTAATGTTGAATAAGTGCAGGCAGTGTCAGATTTCCTTGAACCTAAATAAGTGCATCTTCTTTTCACCCTTCGGAGTGTTGCTGGGCCATATTGTGTGTAAGCAGGGATTATTGGTAGATCCATCCAAGATTGTCATTATAGTCGATCTAACCTCTCCTACTTCAGTCAAACAAATGTGCACTACGCTAGACATACTAGATACTACAATAAGTTCATTAAGGGCTATGTACAGATCATGACACGCATGGAAGATTTTAAAGAAAGAATGTCAGTTTCATTGAACAAAAGAATGCTAGCAGAGCTTCGACACACTGGAAAAAAAAATGGTTATTGCGCCCATTCTGGTTTTCCCAGATTGGAGTAATGAATTTCATGTGCATGCCGATGCATCTTCTATCGCATTAGGAGTAGTGGTAGGACAACTAGGAGTTGGACACATTGACCACCCGTTAGCCTTTTCTAGCAGGAATCTATCAACAACTGAGATTAATTACACCACCACTGAGCGAGAAGGATTAGCCATGGTGTATGCACTATAGAAGTTCCGCCACTACTATTTGGGAGGACATTTTAAGATGTTCACTTATCATTTTTTGCTTAAATATGTAGTCAACAAGCCAGCGTTGGGGGGAATAATATGCATATGGCTTCTGCTATTTTAGGAATATGATTTCAAGATCGTAGTTAAGCCAAGAAGAATGAACAAAGGTCCTAACCACTTGTCAAGGTTGAAAAATGGAGAAGAACCTACTAGTTTGGAGGATACACTGCCAAATGCACAGTTGTTGTCCATCAGGAAGGTTGATGATCACTTCACAGAGATAGTGTAGTTCTTGTCAACAGGACTAGCACCTAGTGACTATAAAATTATTCAGAAGAAACAGTTGGTAGTGTGCGTTGGAGTTTTTCACTTATAGCTGGACATCTATATAATATGGGACCTAATAAGATATTGAGGAGGTGTGTTATGGAAGCAAAGAGTCCATTGATCCTCATAGAATCACATGAAAGCATCGTAGGAGGACACTACGTAGGGAAAGAAACATCGCAAAAGATTCTTAGGGCTGGCCTTTGGCGGCCTACTCTACACAAAGATGCTAAGGAATATTGTAAGGCCTGTGATGTATGCCAAAGAGTTGGGAAGCCGTACAGAAGAGATGAGATGCCTTTAGCACCTTAGCTGACCTTACAAGAATTTGAGAAATGGGCCAATTACTTCGTGGGACCTATCAACCCACTAGGAAAGTGCACAGGATATAGATACATAATCACTGTGACAAAGTATTTGACCAGATGGGCAGAAGAAAGAGCAGTTAAGGACTGTAGTGAAACTACAGCTATGCACTTCATATTTGATGATATCATAATCAGGTTTGGATGCCCAAAAATCCTTATGAGAGATCAAGGCACACATTTTATTAACAAGACTATTGAATCCTTAACTTAGGAATTTGAAATTCACCTTCAAAAGAGCACGCCCTATCATCCACAAGAAAATGGGACAGTTGAAGCATTCAATAAGATCTTGGAGAAAATGCTAATGAAGATATGCAGCGTGAACAGGGATGATTGGGATTTGAGAGTACCAGCAATATTATGGGCCTATAGAACCACTTGCAAGAAACTGACCATGCAGACCCCCTTTAAATTGGTCTATGGTCTAGAAGCAATTGTACCCATGGAATATTTGGTTCCTAGTATGAGAATTGCAGCCTTTACAAATATGGATGACATTGGCGCCATGCAAGAGAGGCTTGTGCAGTTGGTCGAACAGTAAGAAGACAGATTTATTGCAGGATTTCACCAGAAGGTTCAGAAAGAAAGAGAAAAGGCCTACCATGACAGGCACATCAAGAAGAAATCTTTCAAGCAAGGAGATTTGGTATTGGTATATGACATTAAGTTCATGAGGCATCTAGGGAAGATCAGGACGCATTGGCTTGAGCCATATGAGGTTGCCTATGCTACAGAAGGAGGAGTTGTGCAAATGAAGACTTTGATTGGAGAATGGAAGGAAGGTTTGGTGAATAGAAGCCAGTTGAAATTGTATTATGACAACCAGTTTCCTCTCAGCTCTCAGTAAAAGCATAAGTAAAAGGGTCTAGGTACTAGGTACAGTTGAAACTAGGTACCAGACATAGAAACATCAATATTCACATAGAAGGAAGAGACAAAGATAAAAGCACATCCTTCCCTGCGCAGTCTGAAGTCGAAATGAAATAGAAAGTTCAGACGTGAAGTGCCTTGCGAAGAGTCACATGTGAGTTTTGGGGGCCTATTGGCCCTTGGTTATGGAAGCAAGTGAAAATTAAGGGAGAAAAGGAAAAATGTGAACTACGCAGAAGACACAGTGACTGATACTAGGTCAAAATGAGAAAAAGAGAAGAAAAGACAGAGAGAAGTAAGAGAAAGCAAGCCATTGGACTAATAGATCGAGGATGACAAATCAAAAAGGAAGAGGGATCATGGACAACTCAACAAGCAGAAAAAGCCACCATTGGATACTTTGGAGCACCACGCGTGAAGGAAGGAAAGATAGGTTGACAAAGCCCTGAAAACGTGGGTCAAGTTGACCTAAGCTTTTAGACACCTAGGGTTTTGGTATCTAGGGTTTTGACACTTAGGTTTTAACCTAAGGGTGTCCGAGAGCTATTGTAATGTATAAATAAAGGTCTAAAGGACTTGGGATGGGTTAGTGCTAAGTTGGTTGAGAGTTCATTGTTATTGTGCGATTGAGTGAGTACTATTGTGTGAGAGAGAAGTGATGTGTGTGAGGGCCTTCTATATTATAGTATCTTCAGCTGGGTGCAAATATCAACCCTGTAGTTGGGTGCACAGGGAGGGGAGAGAAAGAGAGAGAATATATGCTAGCTAAGAATGGAGATAAGAACTGTATGCTTCCATATTAATATATCATAAATCACAGTTCTGTGGATGTATCCCTAGGGAGAGGGTGAACCACGTATATCTTGTGTTATGTGTGATTGATGTTGTGTTCTCTATCATTTGATATTTTGCGATTGTGATATTGTATTAGATCTGAAATATAACTTGCGCAGTAGGTTTAAGGAAGATAAAGAATAACTATGTGACTGTGTGTTGTTGTTGTGAATCCACTCTGCATTTCCTCTGGTTGTAGACACATGTGTCCTGCAACCCCCTATAGCTACTTCGGGTGAGACTGCATATTCTTAGCAAGTGTTGTCGAAAGGGCCAGTAGTTAGGGCTTGTTGGTGCGTTGTTAGAGTTGAACCTTGGGTCTGCCCCTTTGCCAACATACACTACAATAGTTCTATACCATGCTCTTATGCATTAATTTTTTCACCTCCAAAATCTAAGGTTTCACACCACAAATAGAGAGAGGAGTTTTGTCAATGCATCTTGTGCTTATTAAATCTTGAAAATAAGATCGTCCACACTCAACATGAATTATTCCATGGTTTTTCATATATGCATGATTCTTGATATGTTTTCTTATATCTCAGTAGCACAACATCTATTGAGGAGTTACATGAGACTACAAAGTGGTTAATTGATTCTATCTAAATGCATCTCTTAGGATGATTTGGATTCAGGTAAATTGTGCACTTTCTTGTTCCTTGTACCCGTGTGTACATATTCTTTTGTTGTTGTAGTAGACAAGAACAATCTACAATAGTCACCATGTTCCGCTTCAGGTGCCAGAATAGTTGTCATGATGACAACCAGTATTGGTCTTAGCAACGTCCCATTGGTACACACTTATTTTTTGTATGGATGGTCATGAAAATATTATCATGCTAGAGAACTATTGGGATATAAATCATGAAGGAACAACTATATAGTAGTTTAAGTTGTCCTACTTCAAAAGCACTTTTAGAAAGTGTCCTCTTTAATGGTGGGAACATTTACAACCATCACTAACTATATTTCATGAAGAAAAGGATAAATTTTTGCAAGAATGGAATGAGATCATCTAGCCTTTTATTGATATCAATTAACCTAGTGAGTCCCTTGTTGATTTTGACCATTGATTGAGAGGAGAATTTGAAAAAACTAGTATAAATATTCCAGAAGATCAACTTATCCAATGGTTACTTTACTCTTTTCTATCCTTGAAATGTCTCATAGTAAATAGCTTGAAGTTGAAGACATATCAAGAAGCATTTCAATTGATTGCAAAGTATTATAATGAAATTCTAGATCCCATCACATTCTCTCCTATGCATTTCATTGAAATTGAACACCTGCTACAACAACTCAAAAAATGGCTTAAATGGCTTCTTATTCAAAATATTCAAGAGATATTTTGTTGATATTTCCAACATAACCATTTTCCAAAGGAATGTCCGCTACAAAGTATAAATATGTAATGCTCTAACCCATGTTCCCATAACTGTGTAAGAGGTCCTAAGTCAAATGAAAATATTTTCTATATTCATAATACATGTTGTCATAATCAACATAATTGTTTCACACTTGATGCAACACAAAATCCTCTGATAAATGTTGGAAATACATCATTGATTTTTTTTGTGTCACTCGAGTCTCCTACACTACCAAATTGATCTATAAAATTCCATGGATATCCCAATGGAATAAACCATCAGAATAGATAGTGTAATATTCTAAAATATTTTATTATACAATTTATTTCCTTAGATCTTATATTTATTATCACTAGCTTAATGCTCAAATTTATGGAAAATATATGAAATTTGAAATGAAAGAACAAGCAAATGAAAACACCATCCATGTTAAGCCCTAATATTGGCAAATTACCCCTTAATTGGGGCATATTATATTAGTAATGTTATTTTATTTATGTCGGCTTTAGGCCATTAGTTGTAATTATACCTCCTAGTCTCCTATATATACCAAGGAGACATTTTCATTTTGAATAATCTTGTACTTGAACATTTAAGTGGGGTAAAAGGAGGTTTCCCCCTTGAAGAGGCTTATTATCTGAAATTATCTCTTTTTCAAGGCATTGAGTACTTTTTCTGAGGTTTTTCTATGCTATATTGATGTTTGGTTCTTAACATATGGTATCAAAGCTCAAGGTCTTGGGGTTTCGCTGCTACATCTAAGACACCGTGGAATTTTCACTATAACTTGTTTTCTACAATGTTTTATAAGGAACGGCTTGGAGGATATTTATTAGATGGATAAAGGTATGTTGGGTTCAAAATTCAGATCCTAAGTCCTTACATGTTCCGATATACAACCTGTACAAGATAGGGTTCTAGAATCATCCTGAAATGAGTCATTGCGGAATGTTTGATATAAAAAAGTTTCTGTAACGTTTCAGACCCTGAAATTTGGAGGCCATTTACAGAAGTTAGTAAGGTATCTTTGGTAAAAATTTCAGCTTTTGGGTCATCTTAAATTTGTAGATACACCTTGTGTAAGATAGGGTATCTGACTAGTCTCAAGAAGGTGTTCCAGGTAAAACAATCATAACTTCTTTCTAGTGTATCCAAATTGAGTGGGACTAGTTTCATTGGATCGTGGACAGTCTGTATTATTTTGGGTACGAGTTTCAGAATTTGATATCAATTATTTTGTGTGGGGTATGCTATACAAGTGAGATCTCCGGGAAAGGCCAAAAATCAGCAAGTTGTGAGGAAGTTATCGTAAATTCCACTTGGCACATCCAATTGGAAGTTACCGTAAATTCCACTTGGTTCAGTTACCGAGCACATTGAGAACTTCTAAAGATTGAATATAAAGGTAACTGATATTCCAGATGAGCACTTGATTGATGTATTCATAGGAACTTTAAAGGATAACATTCAACATGAGGTTCTCCTTTGGGAACCCA
>JASDQU010172822.1:18777-39706 GCA_032191745.1 Picea mariana
TATACCTCCTAGTCTCCTATATATACCAAGGAGACATTTTCATTTTGAATCATCTTGTACTTGAACATTTAAGTGGGGTAAAATGAGGTTTCCCCCTCGAAGAGGCTTATTATCTGAAATTATCTCTTTTTCAAGGCGTTGAGTACTTTTTCTGAGGTTTTTCTATGCTATATTGATATTTGGTTCTTAACAATCCACACAAATGAAAACAAGATGTGACATGTGGAACCTGATTTAGGATAAAATCCAACTAGAAGGTGAGGCCTATGCTCTACTTTTTTTTCTTCAATTATGAAATGTAAGTACAAAGAAACAAGCACTCACTATGGATTTTCCTATGATGTTGTGGCCTAAATGGTTGCTACTAAATCTTCTACCTCCTCTATTATGCTCTCAAATTCCACTCTTATATGCTCTACTCAACTATAAATAAGTACATTTCTAAAAGAATGGATCCCATTCTATTCCTAGAGGCCATGTATTTAACATAGCATGATAACTATCTAGGGTTAGGGTTAGGTTTTTAGCAAGCCTCAACCCTCAATTAATGTTAGGGTTTTGGGCCTGTTGATTTTTTAATCAATTAAGGTCTAAACAACAACCTTATGAGGATATGGATCCCCCTACATTTTTATTGAGGTGGTACTTCTCTTTGGATAAAAGATATATATTGAATATCTTGGATTAAGAATAATGCTAAACAACAAACCCCTAATCTTTATTGATTTGATTTGTACATGGAATAAGCGATATTTTGGCAGTTTGACGAAAACCTAGATATATTGAGCATACGAAATTGGATTTTGAATCTGCGAAATGTGTGACAAAGATGAGACTGTGGAATACACCATGAACTTATTATCGTTTGAAATTTTATTCTTTTGATATCAATTTTTTTTTATTATTCCAAAGAGTGGGAAATTGAGGTGACCAAAATTTCAATCAAGAGGATCCTCTAGAATCTTCTTGAAATTACACATGTGACTAGCCCACATGTGAAAGTAATGGGAAATGACATGACATACACTTGGTTCCATGGTGGTCAATAAGGTAGGTCATATTGCGAGGAATAACTTCCACATATGAACTCCAGTTGATGTCATTTTCAAACTGTTGGAAAGCTCTCAATGAGTAGAACAACATCGAGGGGTTAGGGTTTTTGCATGACTCAACCCTAAATTAATGTTAGGGTTTTGGACCCTATAGAACATTATTGAAATTCCACATGTGACTAGACCACATGTGTGATTAATGGGGACTGACATGCCATCCACTTAGTAGCATGGTGGTCAACAAGGTAGGTTATCTTGCTAGAGGCATAACTTTTGCATAAAAGCTCCAATTGAGGTTGTTTTCAAACTATTGGAAAGATATTGGTGTGTAGAAAAAAATCAAGGGGATGGGAGCTATGATCACAAATTTTGACCCTAAAAAGTGTCATTTGATGCCTCAAACTAGCTCTAGAAGGTTTCAGACCCTAAATCTCAAAACTAGGACCTGCTACTAAAATGGGAGTTGCTAGCAATTTCTTGCAATTTTTCCACCCAAAAAGTACCAATCTAGATAATGAATTATATAATTATCCATTATGGATAAGAAATACTAGTATATTTGTCCCTAGGTAACAACCTTCACCAAATATTATGAGTATAAAAGACTTATACTACCTCCCTAATATTCCCTTCTTGCACCATTGAAATTTCTTGGAAAATACCCTATATTGGAATATCATAGTGTAAAACCACCATTTTGATCTGATGTGTACGTGGCACAAGCTCAGACATGACCTTAGTAGTATTTCCCTACTCAAGGTTGAAAGAGATTGGTGAAATGTTTGTTTGTGGTATGTGAGGTCACACCTTAATGAATTTTGAATTTAAGCATATAAATGACACCATATTTTGTGCACCTAATCACTAATATTCCTTTCACTTTATGAATTTTGCCAATGTGCATTGTACATGTGTAGTGTCTCTTTCTTTTTCCATTGTTATCCCAACATATCTTCCTAAAGAACATGTCCGCGTTTCTATATGTGAGCACCAACATGGATTTGGAGAGTTCCAAACAATCCCTTGCCATGTCATTACAACATCTATGTCATTACATTGACAAGATAAATGTAATAATGACGCTATACCAAATAATCAAGAGATGAATCAAATATTAAATATGGTTATGAGATCATACTCTTTTCCTCAGTCTCCATGGATGGTATATATAAGCTATGCACTTCCTCTATTGCACTTCACCATCAAAGGTCTTGATGCCACATATTGAGAAGAAATATTAATCTCATGTGATCCAAACCATGCAACATCACCAAGCTTATTAAATAGCTTTCTCATGCCCTTACTGAGTTGGAGATAAATAATAGCTTCTAGAAGAAGATGATTTGTATCCTGAATATTTTTTAGTAATTAGATGTGAAGAAGGATATCCTCATGCATAGTTAGTGAACTCTTCACTGGGTAATTAAATCTAACAATTTGATTCCTATTTACTTTAATGGTACTCTTGTTTCCTATGTGATGTAGATCAAGGTTCCAATAACAATATTATCACTACAATCTTTTGGAGAAATATTGAATGCCCTCTACTAGTGTCTTGAATTTTTCTAGTTATAGGAGATGATAGAACAAAGATGGTTGAAAGTATTTTGAAGAATGTTATTGTAAAATTCGGCACTTTTGTAAAAAATTATTGATTTACAGGTCATGGATCTCAAAGGACAAAGTTATAGGAAACTAGTTGGACAACCCTAGATGGAAGATATGAGTTCCATTATGTGTATGGAGAGGAATATTTTGAAGTTGAAACAAGGTTCTTGAAAGTTTAATATTCCCATTTTACACCTTGCCTAGATGTGGATGGAACATTACATGCCCATGGATACCAATTTTGAGAACAATCACTCTTGAGTATTGAAGTTGAATGTTGATCTTGTTGAGGAACTATGTGCATGACCTCCAACAAAGAAATTGAATGGCATCTCAGGCCTCATACTACAACCCTGTGAGATCCTTTATCAACCTCTTTCACTATTGGACATGAAAGCATGACTATAAGCTTTGGATAACATGGATGCTTATGCTATCTATCAGATTACTACAACTCTCTTTAGAAAACTTTCCCTACCATATGACAACACATAAGTTCACCAATGACAACTATGAAAACTTATAAATCAATTAGAACACATGCATTATCAACATGATGTACTCATACATGTTAACATTAAATGGCCCAATATTTAATAACAACACCCACAACCCACACACCATAGGGTTATACCTTCTTGTCAGTTGGTTGACCCACAACATCTTTCACATTGTTTGAACCTCTATATTTCTCATTTTGGGTTTATTTATGCTCCATTTCTAGTCCTTGACCCCCGCTCACATGGAATCCTTCCATACTTTGATTTTTTATTGTATTGAAATCGTAGGCATACTACTGTTGATTATCACTCTCTTTGAAACAACACACCTGCCTCACATACAACAACATATTCACTATGTGTTTCCCCCCAATATATTCCTTTTACCAATAGCAAGGTTTGAAATCATCCTTTACGGGTTGAAGCCCCTCCACTCTAGACCTCAAGGAAAAATCTTAGGCAAAAGGTGGTCAACCCTTAATTAATTTCTGATATTATTTAAAGCTCTATCTATTAAAGATAATCATTGTAGATTGGTTTGTCACATATTTTAAAATATTGATGATCAAAATATAAGATGTTCTTATGAACTCGTCATAGTGAAAGCCTTTCCATTATGCCCATAAAAAAAGTATGTGGAAATGGAATATGGTTAATAACATCCACCTTAAAGAGGACATGAGAGGCTTGTGGGAATGGAACATGTTCAACAATATCTAAATTTAGGAGAACATGGGGATGCAATTGGGTCCATAATAAGTACTCTAACATTATCTCTTCTTAATGTCACAAGTCCAACCTCTACCTCTAGGTGCACCCATGACTATGTTAGGGTATTGATTGAATATTGTGAGATTGGAGTCTTAATGAAGGGGGTGAAACTCTTTGCTCCTGACTGCTAATCTGAAGTTCCATGAATGTGAATTCAAGTACACATATTGCAAACACAAGTGCACTTAGATATTCTCCTTAAGACATTTACCTAGAACCTTAAAGTAACAACCATGAAAGTTGTTGGAGGTAGGCGTTGAATTTATAATATCAAGAGGTGATAGCCATATTACAATCCTAAGCCTATCTCCATGTTTTGCTTACATGTCTCCTTAAAAATTTACCACTTAAATTAATTGATCTTTAGTATGGTGATAAATTGATGGAGGTTTACTAAAATAAAGTCTAGATTCAATTTTCAATTCAATCACCTAAGTAATCATATTACAAATTCAAATATACCTCCATATTAGTCCTCTCCGAAGGAGTAGAGGGACCATAGGGATCGATAATTAGTTGAATTCATAATAGTTTGTACTTTGACTAAAAATATTTGCATAATCTCTATTGTTGGAACTAGAGAACTAAAAACATTGATTTGTATAAAATAAAAAATACCATATATGTCATGATATGATTGGATAACAGATTGGAGGTCTTATTGCCAGCTTCGCTATTCCTAATGTTTTATATGTTAGCATATCCAAAGTTTTTGATCATCTACAGTCTTTATGAATTTTTACTATTTTTTTGAAATGTTTATATATCCAAAGTTTTGAGCATCGACAATTAGTTTTTTATTAGTTGACTTCATATTAGTTTGTCCTTTGACTAATTTTTTTTTGCATAGTCTCTACTGTTCGAACTATTGTTACTATTTATTTTTATTGTTATTATTATTTTATATTATTATAAAATAATATAATAATTATTTTGCATACGTAACAGACCTGCCAAACTACATTATTTCTTAAATGTTTACATAGCACGAGGCCCTTCAGCGGTCCTAACAGACTTAAAAGTTTACCTAACATGCCTCACAGACTTAAATGTTTACTTAACAGGCCTGTTACAATACATTTTCCTCTGATTTTTTTTATGCAATGTTCTCTGGAGTGAATATGGGAAATATTGTTCTTCAGCGGCATTACTGGTTCACTGGTTGATGCTTGCTCATTGCTTGTTCACTGGTTTCTTGTTTCCCTGTTGTTGTTTCTCTTGTATGCTTGTTGGTCTTGTTGTAGTTTGCACGCTTCAGATTTTGCAACCACGATTGGAACTGTGCTTCTGTCATTCCACATTGACGGGTGGGTTTTGGTGCCATGTTTATCTTCCTATTCATTGTTTGGTGATTGCTATTTGTAGTTTGCAAGTGAGATATTTCAATACTAGAGATGCCTGAGTCAAAATCCTCTTGTAGAACATCTTTGTAAGTGAGAAGAAAATGTGATTTCCTTTTCTTATATGTGAGTGTATATTCAATGGAGGTCGGTTCTATGCCGAACATTGGCCATCAGGAATGAGACAAAGACAACATTACAGTCCTGCTTATTTGGTCGTAGTAGTCACATACAAAGATGGGCTAAAAGAGGATTTTGATTGCTCCCAGTATTGAAAAATACCAACCGTGCAAACTGCAACTTTATTAATTATATACACAGTAGGAGGCCTTTGGATGGTTCTCATATCCTTAAATGTTTACTTGATAGGCCTGACATCCTGAAATGTTTTCTTAGAAGCTATGTTACACACACACACACACAACGAATAAGGATGCAACCATGGTAGTGAAACTTACTCATCAATGGGGAGAAACATAAGCACAGTTCCAATTGCGGATGCAGAATGCCAACCGTGCAAAATGCAACTTTCTTAAATGTTTACATAGTGGAAGGCCTTTGCATAGTCCTCAAAGTCTTAAATGTTTACCTGGTAGGCCTCACATCTTGAAATGTTTGCTTAACATGTGTGTTACAATATATTCCTTCGATTTTTTTTACACAATCTTGTCTGCACTAAATTTGGGAAATATTGTTCTTCACTAGCATTGTTGGTTGACTAGTTGATGCTTGCTCGTTATTTTGTTGGATGCTGCTTATTGTTGTTTGATTCAACTTTGTAGAGTTGAGGTCCTGCAGCTACAGTTGGGCCTCTTCTTACTTTCTCACTAGTTTTTTGTTTGTCTCTTTCTCTTCTTTGCTTCAACTTTGTAGGGTTGGGGTCCTGCATCCATATTTGGACATGTTGTTTCAGTTTGCAGGGCATGGGATGTGATTCTATCCTTTCCCATTCACCGGTGAGTCTTAGTGTCATGGTTTCATTCACGTTCGTTGGTTTTTGTTTACTATTTCTAGTTTTCAAGTAAGAATTTTCAATACTGGGAATGCCTAAGCCAAAATCCTCTTGCAGAACATATTTTGTATGTGACTACTACGACCAGAGAAACAAGAGTGTGACGTTGTTCTGGTGTTTTTCTTGAGGTCACTGTTTTCTAGGGATCCCACCTATGTCGTAGTCATAGTGACATGGGAAAGGTTGACAAATCTATGACAAGTGCATTCAGACGAATACACGAAGAACATGCAAAAAATCATAATGATACTATGAAAATGATACATGCACTTGGAAATAAATTGCTTGCTCTTCAACAAATATCTGCTCAACAAACAATCGACGTTGCACTTTCCCTTCCCATGGACTGTGGTTCAAGGAAATCTGTCTTCACAAACACATATCCACTTGAGAAACACAAATTGGAACATGGTTTTACAGTTGGGCCACCAAAAAATACTATTGATATAAAATAATATGAAAATTTTTGCAGTGGATATAAACAACATCTCTTTTGACTTGAACCAGAGTTTATCGAGATCCAACTATATTTCATAGCTGAGAATGTTTTTCCCATAGTTAATATGTTTCTATGGCTTCATAATTATGATACTAAGTGTTTTTTGTGTGAGGGATAAAGTTCTTATCTCTCTTTCTTTTTCCTCTTCTATAATTACCCGTTTTCCCCTTTTCCTCTTCCCATCTATTATGCATTTCTGGTTCTATACTTGGTTGCATTTCTGTGCTTGCAGGTTCCCATGGCAGTGAACTAACAAATCCTCATCTCCATCTATATCTTCACATGACGAGTCTGACCGACCATCGTTCGTTTGCATAATTATCCAATTTTATGAACGCGGGTTCATGGATAGGCATTATCGAATTTCGATGCCCCATGTTTGGGGTATACATATTGCACCCAAAAATTCGGTGATCTACAATTCTACCCCAGACTCCTCTAACTCGCAAGCCTAAATATACCTACGATGACTCAGTCTGACTGACCTGCCTTTCCATACTTATTCGAGTCTTCAAAGTTTCGTGGCTTCATAAAAGTTTAAAATAATTTTTCTCTCCCCTCCATCCCCACCACCTTCCTCCCTTTCCAATGCATATTAATTATGTTTTTACTAGTGAAAAATCACCAAAAAGGTTCAAAAATATTGGAATTAATAAGCAGAAATCTTGAGGACATCTCCCATTAAAATGCATTAACGGGCGAATATTATGGGATTTGATGATTTTTTTGCATCCATCTTGAATTGGAAAATGTGTTGGTTATTTTAGTTTTTTTAAGGCATCATCATAGTAGGAGTGCAATATTGTACTACCCCACTGTCATCCACAAACGTGTCATCCACAAAGGTCTTGACGTCATGTCCCTCTTTAATACTATGCATATATTACAGGTTGTCGTATTTGAGAATATGCTTGCATATGGAAATGTTAACTCATGTTATTAGTGACTATTCAACACACATATTCGAAAAGATTGTCATTAATAGGTGAAAAGATTGAGGACATATGCCATTAAAATGAATTAAACCAATATTTATGGAAGATTATACTACTATCCTCTAGCATTCATTTTAAATACTTATTCCCATTTCCCTCTATCATCAAAAACTTGGGCTTTAATGTGCCTTCGTTGTAATGTTCCTGGTCATCCATATGTGAGACAACTTAGAGATGCCATTCAGGCCCAATTGAAAGACAAGGGAATGGTTTTATGTGACATCATCTTTGAGTGAAAAGTTTTATCTTAGCCAACATAAACTAAGACAAAAAAAATTCAAGTATCTTATGATTGGTATTCTCCCTGTATTTGATGCTTTGGTTGGTTGAAAGGCCTGCCTGAAGATTTGTATGTTGAACTTCTTTGTTTTGTTACTAGAAATTGGAAGGGACTTTCAAGTCACCTGAAAAATGCTCCTTTGTTGAAGTATATAGCTTCTTCCAACAACACAGATTTGGCAAGTGTATCAAATCCTCCAGACCACACAAAAATTTATCTTTTGTAAGAGGAGTCACACATATCGTGGCTTGAAAAATGGTCTAGAATATTCGGAAATGACACCAAATGTTACTCCATGCATGAATATACTCAAAAGGAAATTATAAATTTGGATCCTCACGAATGTGAGAAATTGTATGGGTGGTTGAATCAACATCCTAAAATTATATAGGTTTCTATTTTAAAGTTTGTTGAGCGACTTCTGGGTGTGATAATAAACTTGACAGAAAGTCAAACTCTTTGTCCAAGTTTGTTCACCGGCCTTTGGATGTAGTAAAAAACTACACATACAATCAACTTTCTATCAGTACTGCACATTTGTTTCACTATTCCTATGCATATTATTGCATCTAGGTCAAAGAAATTTCTGCTCTTTGCAAGAATATTCTCTTGGTAGTTGAAGGTGGGTATATAACCAGGGAATGAGGCTCTCAAAATTTTATCGTGCCTGCATCAACATGTAACTGGGAGAATTTAATGGGAAGGAATTATGGATTATGGACTTTGCAACACTTTTTGAAGATTACTTTATACTACCACCTTCTGTAAGAAGTTTGACGTGTTCAGGTAATGATTTGGGTTATGAAGATCACCTTTTACTACCACCTTCATGTAATCATTTTTTTTCATTCTTTAGAAGAGACCTTGATGTAGTAGGATATTCTAGAGTTGTTTCCACCAAATATAAATCTTCTTGTTGTTTCCCTTGCTTTGAATAAGGAGAATTCATTTATTCTATTGCAGTAGATCCGATATTTGAAAAAAACATAAATTGCTCAATGCTTGAAGTATTTCCTTGTCTATATAAAATAAATCTCCATGGCCTCACCGCAAGTGCCTCTCGAGTTGTTCATCAGGATCACAGATCGATAAGGATAGACTTCCTGCTTGGTCATAGAGTGCTTCCATCACCATCTTGTGTTTGCACAGGTGCTTTTATTGCTACCTTCTTTCTTTGTCCTAGTGGTGGATTCTTCTATCCCAACCAACATGATGGAAATAAAATAGATCTAGGGAGTTTGATTGCTTCTGGGAATCTGAGTTGACTATATATTAATTTCGGTTAACTTAAAAAGGTTTATGTGTGCAACCTAATGTTAGACATATAAAATACAATTTATTATTTTTTTAAAACATGGTTGTTCAAAAAGTTTCAGGCGTTGTTTGGGATTCACTTCCTTCAAGGATGTTAATTAATCACACAATTAATATTGCTTATGCCAATGCAATTGAGTCGTTGTCGACTATGAAAATCACATTAACACTGCAATGTAAGATAATAGATTTCTGACATGTACCTAATGTCGAGGTCATCATCGCACAGGACACCCATTCTCCAAAGATTTTTGGACTCACAAAAACATTGTAATTATTGTGACAAAGAAACACTAAAGTCGATGCTCTTTGCAGGTCTTCCAATCCTGCAATCTAAGGTCTTTGACAATGACATGTCTGCTTGTTCACTGCATTACCACCCTGCAGTCAATGGAACTGTTCCCATTTCCACTATCAGTGTCGATGTCCAAATCTCAAGCTATATGGATTCTGGAGTCACCGCCAGTGTGGATGCTTGAAGCTGAAACTACTAGGAGCCTGGGGTCACAACTTGTTACACTTGACATTAGTATCAGTAGTGATCGAAAGTTGATTGTATGTCGAGTCTTTTACTACATCCATAGGTCGCTCAACAATCTTTGAGATAGAAGTTGGTTGTCTGTCAAGTCTGTTACAACTTTGTCATAAAAGGGTCTGTAATTTTAGAATGTTGATTCAAACACACATACAGTTTCTCACCTTCATGAGGATCCAAATTTATAATTTCCTTCTAAGTATATTCGGGCATGGAGTAATATTTGGCATCACTTCCGAATATTCCAGACCATTTTGTGAGCCACAATGTCTTCCACCCCTATGATGAAATACATATTCTGGTGTTATATGCAGCATTTGATACACTTGTCAAATCTATGTTGCTGGAAGAAGCTATATACTTCAATAGAGGAGAATTTTGTAGGTGACTTGAACGTCCCTTCCAATTTACAGCAATAAAACAAATAAATTCAACATACAAATCTTTAGGTAGGCCTTTCAACCAAACAAATGATTGAATATAGGGAAAATACCAATCACAACATACTTGAATTTTTTTTGTCTCATCTTTTGTTGGCCATAAAGATTTTTTTTCCCCAAATATGACGTCACATAAAACCACTCCCTATTCTTTAAATTGGACCTGAATCACATCCCTAATTTGTCTCAGATGTCGATGACCAGGAACATTACAAGGAAGGCACCTTAAACCCCACATTTTCAACGATAGAGGGAAATTAACACTTAGCAAAGTATGGAATGTTGAATAAAAAGCTAATGTAGGCAGGCCAAATCTAGAAGAGACAAAGTATTCAAGAAGTTGAGATAGATATATCTGGAAGCACCAATGAATTCCAAGACCCAAAATTGATATTTGTATCATTGTTTTTAACCAGGAAAGCATTTGATGATCAAGTTAAAATCTATAAAATATTGTCTACAGGCTTGATTCTTGTACGTATTTTCTTTTTTTGTCTGTGGGAGCCCCAATCGCAATCATTATGGGAAAACACATTTAAATTTCAGAGAATATCTGTTGAACTATTTCAATACATTTATTTTGGGAAATAATATCTGTTGTATTTTGTAACCCAGTTTATCTGAATATAGAATATTTGAGGTTTTTGTATGGTGTTTTCCAATGTCTGATATTGTTTTTTATTTTATTTTGCATTTTCTTTTTAAATTGACTCATTTTCCTATATAGCTATTGATAGATGAATTCAACCTCTTTCTACAAGAATTTAAGACACTCTTTGATCCATGGTTAAACATGCACAACAAGATTTTTTTTCTGCTTCCCAACACTTCGATTTAAATAAAATCTACTCTATTCACTCCTTACATTTTACAAGGAAGAATAATTTGTGATAGGATATAGTTATGTGGCACCCACCCTATACTTAAGAAATAAATGGGTGCACCCATCCTGCTTTCATCCTTTGTGGTCCCATAAATAGAATGAATTAATGACTCTATTTCAAGAAGGAAACTCAGGTGTTGACGTCATGTTCATGTTCATCTTCAATATTGTGCATATATTACAGCTTCTTCTATTTGATGATATCTGTGCATATAAAAACTCTTACATCACACACACACACACACACATGCATATATATATATATATATATATATATATATTCTTTCTATTGTTTATGGGTTTCAACGAAATTTGTGAACTGAAAAACACCCTACAATTTGGAAGATACTTTACATTTGGACCACAAATAATCTATTAAGATATATTAATATGAATACTATTGGAATAAATACAAACAAAATCTCTTTAAACTTGAAGTTGTCTTTGTCAACCCCCAATTATATTACATAGTTGCGACTAAATGCCCGTTTCTCTCTTTGTTTCCCCTTCTCTATACTTACCTGTTTTACCTTGTATTCTTCCCCTCTATTATACCTTTGTGGTTATATATTTAGTCACATTTCTATGATCACGACTTCCTGGGTTGGCGGATTGGCAGATGCTCATCTTCATCTATATCTTCACATCATGAGATCGACCGACCGTGGTCCCTTTCAATAGTTAGCCAATTATCTGACCACCAAGTCTCGGGTTTGCGCTATCGAACACTTATGCCCCTTGTTCCGTCATATACATCTTACACCCAAAAACTTTCATGATCTTCAATTTATTCTTTTACTAGTGAGAACTCACTAGGGGTTCAAAAATATTGGAATTAATAAATGAACAATAGATTTTGTTCTGTGAGATACTTATCCCTTTTTCCCTTTTCTTCTTCCTGTCTATTATCCCTTTCTAGTTATATACTTAGTCTCCTTTCTATGATTGTGGGTTCCCATGTTGGCAGACTGATAGATATTCATCTCCATCTATACCCTCACATGATGAGTCCGATCGACCATCATTCCTTTCCATACTTAGCCAATTTTATGGCCGCGGTTTCCAGGGCTGGCTCTATTGAACTTTGTTGCTGCTTGTTCCATGATATACATCTTGCACTCAAAACTTTTGTGATCTACAATTCCACCACATAATCCTCGAACTCGCAAGCTTTGCTCTACCCGAGTTCACAAAATCTTCAAAGCATCTATCATTTCCTTCCATCCCCATTACCTTCACGCCCTTCCCAATGCACATTAATTATGGTTTTACTACTGACAATTGAACACACTAGTACAAAAAAATTGGCATTAACAAGTAAAAAACCTTGACGACATCTCCCATTAACACACACCACCATTTACAGTACTCGGAATGACCATCGTTCCTTTTCATAGCCAAAATTTTCCACCTGTTTCATGATATACATCTTGCACCCAAAAATTTTGTGATCTACAATTCCACCCCGAGCTCCTCCAACTCACAAACGTCACTTTACCCGGGTTCATAAAAAGTTTCAAACCATTTATGGCTCCCTTCCATCCCCGCCACATTCATGCCCTTCCCAATGAACATTAATTATTCCAGCCTCTAGATTAACTTCTATTGTTCTGTGACCTACAAATAACACCCAAACCTCCACGATATACAAATTGACTGCCAGACTCCTACATCATCCCCTCTTCCATGTTACACATTATGCATTCAAATGTTTCAAGCGATACAATTTGACCGTCGGGGCCTCATGTCTTTTAAGGAAACCTTGTCACCCTATTTTAGATCCTCGGGTTGTTGGGTTCACGAAATCTCCAATTCCTAGTCATTGTTTCCTGTGTCGGCAACCTTCGTACTTCTTTCCAAATATGAAACAACAAAGGTTTAATGCTAAGATTTCATCATGAAGAAACCATAATGATATTCATTAATAAGCAAAATCCTCTAGGAGACAGTCACATTGACTATCCCTATAGAACTTGTCAAGAAACATGCAGAAAAGATCTTGCCAAGTAATGGGAAAGCTATTAAAATTTTCAATATATTAGCGAAAAAAAGTCTGGGATATCATTTCCCTATTCCATACTTAGACACTTTTTTGATTGTAGGTTCCTGGACTGAAGGACTCAAAATTGTGTTTTGAATCTTCCGCGACTTGCAAATAGTACCCGGAGTTCTGCGATATACAATTTGTTCGCTGGAATGCCCCGTCATGAGCCCGACCGTCCGTCGTTCCTTGTATGTTCATGAAATGGTACATTTCCATGGTTTCACATGCTACAACCACTGTGTATCGAGTTCGGCCTACCATTTCCCTGTTCCATACTTAGACACTTTTTCGATTGCGGGTTCTTGGACTGGCGGGATCAAGATTGTGTTTCCAATGTTCCATGACTAGCAAACAGTACCTGGAGTTCCATGATATACAATTTGTCTGCAGGAATGCACCATCATGCCCTCTTCCTTGTTATGTGTTCTTCGGTCAACACTTCAGAGAAATACAATTTGACCCTCGGTCCCTCACCTGTGCTGGTTGTATCTTGTAGTCCTATTTTGAAGCCTGACGGACTGCTTTCAATAATTAACCATTCCTTAATTGTTGTTCCCTATCCCTGCCACCTTTGTACTTATTTCTAGATATGAAATTAGTAAGATTTAATGCTAACACTTTGTTGTGCAGGAACCTTAAACATGTCATTAATGAGAGAAAGGATCAAGGATATCTCCCACACTTCTTCCATATAAAAATTGACCACCAGACTCCCACATCATCCCCTCCTCCGTGTTACACATTTTTCACTCGAAATTTATGAGACATATAGTTTGACCATCGAGAAGTCATGTTTCCTAGGGAACCATTGTCACCCTAGTTTGAAGCTCGTCCGACCACTTTCCATACTTGTCCATTTCATGGAATCTCTTTTGCAAATCCTCAGGTTGGTGGGTTCACAAAATCTCCAATTCTTAGTCACTGTTTACTATGCCTGCCACATTCACAGTTCTTTCAAAGTATGCAACAACCAAGGTTTAATGCTAACATTTCATCATGCAACAACCAAGGTTTAATGTTAACATTTCATCATGCAACAACCATACAGATTGTCATTAAAAATCAAAAGGCTCAATGAGAAATTCACATTGACTATCACTACAGAACTTACCCATAAACATGAAGAAAATATCTTACCAGGTAATGGGATATCTATTAAAATTTCAATATATTAGAGAAAATGAATCCAGCCTACCATTTCCCTATTCCATACTTAAGCTACTTTTTTTATTGCGAGTTCCTGAACTAGTGGGCTCACGATTGCGCTTCCTTTGTTTCGTGGCCTACAAATAGTACCCAAAGTTCCATGATATACAAATTGAACTCTGGACTGTCCCATCATGCCCTCTTCTGTGTTATGCGTTTTGCACTCAAAAAAATCTGAGACATACAATTTTACCCTCGGGCCCTCACCTCTAATGGTTGTACCTTGTAACCCTATTTTGAAGCCTGCCCGACCACTTTCGATAATTATCCACTCCTTAATTTCTCTTTCTCTTCCCCGCGACCTTCGTACTTCTTTCTAAATATGCAATTAGTAAACCTTTAATGCTAACAACTCATCATGCAGGAACCATCAACATTTTCATTAATGAGATAAACGCTCGAGGAGATCTCCCATTGATATGCATTAAACCAAGATCTACAGAGAGTTATATTATCCCTTCCAATTGTTCATTTGAAACAACATGGAATGTCTTTCCCCGATGGTTGCGTTGGTGCGTTCATGAAATATCCAATCCATAATTTCTCTTTGTCGTACATGTTGTTAGCCCGATACCCATCAGTGTTTGGGGTGGATGTTGGTTTAAATGTGGATGCTCGATGGCCAAAACTCAACAACATGAAATATGTTTAACATAGAACTCGACAGGTAATGCACAGGGAAGTGAGGGCCACATTAACTTCAGTCAGTAAATTGAGTTAAAGTGAGAGCAGAGGGAAGACTTACAAGAAAGGGTGAAGGATACTACTCTGGGAATCAGGCCTTCTAGCAGCTCAGAGAAGAAAACCCAAGCTCAAGAGCATTCTTGAGCTCAAATTCAGACACTGAAATATGTCTACAAGGGACACAGTTACAACTGCAGTATGATCAAACCTCCATCATACTACAACTGCAACAGCTCGATTGGATCCTCCATGCCCGAACCATTTAATGTGAGAAGGAAACAGATACATAGGGAAATGAATAAAACTAACCACGATATCGCTATAATCGAACCTCCATTATAGTTGTATAACGATCCTCGACTGGATCATCCATGCCTGAGTGTTTTAAACAACTTTTACAGACAAAATGGAAAGAGGGAAGCTCACTTTTATTAACATGAAAGTCTCAAGTCGATTACATAACCAGAGAACAGCTCTAGAAAAACAAAATTATAGATTGGGAGCTCTTCTCAATCAAAGACCCTTTACAAAATAACAAAACTCCATACATATACTCAAAAAAAAAATCGCCTAGTAGAGGCATTCTCGATCTTCCATGGCATGGCATCTTCTCAGTTAGACTGTGTAGGTATTCCTTTGTTAGATGCAACCTCAATCAGTATGGGCTCTATAGAAAAAACTGGCTCACAGGGATACCACGAGCTGACGATCTGCCTCCACTGCCAACTCTTCCATGCTTTTGATTTATGGGGTGAGGTGAGGCCTCAAACACCTCCCCCTACTTTCATTTACTTCTTCATAAGGATCAGAGTGAGGCCGAGTCGATTTGGCACATGGAGAATGTGGTGACCCCCTCTGCAGTAACATCGACATTTTGGCCCTCGACATAGCTCATGTGAACTCTGCACCTTTACCTGCATACGACCTCGGGCCATGACCCAACACTTATCCCTTATGAAATTTTAGGATTTCACATTTCGGCAGTCTTCATTACACTTGATTCCCAATATCCCGATGCTCGAACTCATTAAATGGCCTCTCTCAAATCAATAGTCGGATCTGCTATGCATTTGATAACCACAATTGCATCCCGGAAACCCCAGTCACCAGCCAATAAACATGTGCTTAGTCTTCTTTGTGGCCCCGTTTTTCTATATGAACTTGGGCCATGACTTGGGGCTCTATCCTTGAACATTTTTGGGACTTCACTTTTTGAGGAATAGGGGCATTGCTTCCCATATAATCATGAGCTGCGATTGTGAGCCCAAATCCAGGGCGTTTCATGAGTTTATGCTGTGCTTCAAGCCAAAACCTCCGAGTCACAAAATCACAACTTCTCAGATCAGGTGCCACATGTCCCCTTGAATCATATGACCCATATGAATATTGACATTTTGAAACTTCGAGAATTTGGAACTCGGGAATTTTGTGCGTTCCTCACTTCAGCTTCCCCGAAAAGATATTCTCCATTGTCCCAATATGTGCGTGCCTTAGCACAACGTGCTCGGACTTTGGATGCAACACTGTTGTGGGTTTTTTTTAAACTCCCTTATTTCACATTTGGTAATACAATGGCCAACTCTTAAGGGAAAACACCCCCCTACAAGGATATGTGATAACATTAGGCTCCATGGGGGATAGAGTCCTCCCTATGAGGCTCTAAAATCTCCTTTGCAGTTTCAGTCACCTTATGTTGGGATATGGATTCAAGCTCAAAACACCCTGCTAAGGAATACAAGTCAATAAGTAAAAAACAAAAATAAACACACATGCTCCAGGGAGCTTATTTATGTACAATCCTAAACTAATTTATTTTTACATAGTTTTAGGTGAAAGAAATTTTCCACCATAGCCATTCAAGTAACTTCCTGACTAGAAGTTCTTTTACTCTGTCAATGATTGATAGCAGACAATGCAACCGTGACATCAGAATGGTTACATCCTTCAGCTTCTTTTGAAGGCTGCAGTTGAGAAAAATCTAGGTGGCTCCAAGGCATGAAGGAAATGCAGCTCTATGTACTCGTTGACAGGCTCATAGAATGAGTGGAAAAATATGGAAAATTTGTAACATACAAACCGATCTACTCCAAAAATGATTGCACATGGCTGAATATCTATGATAAGCATAGGTGGATCAGAACTTGATGCAGGCTGACTGGTCTCAAGTGGTTGCTGCTCACCTACAGGTTCTGGGTAGGAGACAAACAACCCCTTATGTTGCTCCTATGGTTCTTCTTCTTGGCTCTCCAAAGAGTTCAATTTATAATCATCATAAAAAAGACCCATAGGAAAGCTCTTCTCTTCATCATGCCGCTCAGGATGGCTGATTTCCTCACGGTAATTTTATTTAATGAATAGAGGAAAAAGATCTGCTATATGTTCTTGGAAATCCTGCATATCTAGATTAGGATCTGATTTGTAGTTGTCATATATAGGTTGGTTGCACCCTAGGTAGTGAAATTGTGATGCAGGGTTATATTGATCTTCATCTGAATAATCATCAAAGATAGGGACAACAGGCACCTCAGGAGAAGAATGAAAGGCCTCTACAACTATGAAATATTCACTATCATCCTCAGTAGAGCTGCCAAGAACATCCACCTCAAGGGATGGAAAATCCTCTGCACTTTATTCATATTCCAACATTTCTAGTTTGGTGGAGAGATATTTTACCAACTCCATTACTTCAACCAAAGCATAATCATCCTCCTTGCAGCCTTCATCCTCATAGATTTCATTAGAAACAACCATATCTTGATCATGGCCTTCACATTCCTTACAAGATTTATGACAGATTAACTCAGAGGAATAATAACTTTGAAAATGCTTATTAAAAGATGCATGAAACTGCTCCAAAGAGGATATGCTAGTAGGGGGCAAGGATCGATACCACTCACGGGCCTTCCCGTCCAATGAGAACATGAAAATATTCATTAATACATTCTCATGATGTATCTCCCACTGATACATGAGTTCGTGAAACTCATGGAGATGTTGAGCAGGGTTGTCCTCTTTGCACTCTCTAAATATGGGCAAATAATCACCCCATTCATCCACAATAGGGACAACATTAGGAAAACTAGGAACAATAGAAAATTAAAGGGAGCAAACCTTCAAGCCAAGATTTTTTCCATTTCGAACTAGTGGAGTCTTCGATCGATTATTTAACCATGGAGTTGCCAGGTGAAATATATGCAACATGAGTGTGTCTGGTTTTTGTTCTCCATCAAAGACCATATTCGATCGTTGTGTTCTCCCAGAGGGCCACCTGGTGCAACCAAAAGAAGTCACACTG
Source organism: Picea mariana (assembly GCA_032191745.1). Lineage (NCBI taxonomy): Eukaryota > Viridiplantae > Streptophyta > Pinopsida > Pinales > Pinaceae > Picea > Picea mariana. The sequence continues at coordinate 37,236 of JASDQU010172822.1, forward strand.
AGACAATGGAGCCGATACAATGGAGTCGCCACAGTGGAGTCACCAGGTGAAAACGCAATCTTAAAAGGTTATGATGTCTGATGCACCTTTAGAATTAGAAGTTCGTTGTCATTCTACCCAGGGAAAGGTCTTCAATTTGTTCCCCAACAACGGTGCCAAAAATGTTAGCAATGGAAGTTGCCTTCAGATTGTAGAAAAGGAAAGCCCAATACCCATCAGTGTTTGGGGTGGATGTTTATTTAAATGTGGATGGTCAATGGCCAAAAATCAACAACATGAAATATGTTCAACAAAGAACTGGATAGGAAATGCATAGCGAAGTGAAGGCACATTAACTTCAGTCAGTAAATTGAGTTAAAGTGAGAGTAGAGGGAAGACTTAGGAGAAAGGGTGAAGGATACTACTCTGGGCATCATGCCTTCCAACAACTCAGAGAAGAAAACCCAAGATCAAGAGCATTCTTAAGCTCAAATTCATACACCAACATATGTCTACAAGGGACACAATTACAACTGCATTATGATCAAACCTCCATCATGCTACAACTGCAACAACTCGACTAGATCCTCCATGCCTGATCCATTCAATGTGAGAAGGAAACAGATACATAGCGAATTGAATAAAACTGACCATGATACCACTATAATCGAACCTCCATTACAACAATATAACAATACTCGACTGGATCATCCATGCCCGAGTGTTTTAAATAGATTTTACAGACAAAATGGAAAGAGGGAAGCTGACTTCTATTANTTAACATGAAAATCTCAAGTCGATTACATAACCAGAGAACAGTTCTGGTAGAAACAAATTACAGATTGGGAGCTCTTCTCAACCAAAGACCCTTTACAAAATAACAGAACTTCATACATATACTCAAAATACAATTTTCCCAGCAGAGGCATGCTCGAGCTTCCATGGCGTGACGTCTTCTCAGTCAAACTGTGTATTTATTCCTTTGTTAGATGCAACCTCAGTCAGTATGGGCTCTGTAGAAAAAACCATCTCGCAGGGGTACCACGGGCTGACGGTCCACCTCCACTGCCAACTCTTCCATGCTTTTCATTTATGGGGTGAGGCGAGGCTTCAACCACCTCCCCATGCTTTCATTTACTTGTTCATCGGGATCAGAGAGAGGCTGAGTTGATTTGGAACCTGGAGAATGTGGCAAATCCCTCTATGGTAACATCGTCATTTGGACATGGGAATAGCTCACGTGAACTCTGCACCTTTACCTGCATACGACCTCGAGCCATGACCCAATGCTTATCCCTTATGAAATTTTGGGATTTCACATTTCAAGAGTCTTCATTCCACTTGATTCCCAATATCCCGATGCTTGAACTCGCAAAATGGCCTCTCTCAGATTGACTGTTGGATCTGCTATGCATCCGATGGTCACGATTGAATCCCGAAAACCCCAGTCACCAGCCAATAAATAGGCACTTACTCTTCTTTGTGGCCCTGTTTTTCTATATGACCTCGGGCCATGACCTAGGGCTATGTCCCCGAAAATTTTCAGGACTTCGCTTTTCAGGGAATCGGGGTGATGCTTCCCATATAATCACAAGTTGCAATCGCAGGCCCAAATCCAAGGCGTTTCGCGACTTTGCGTTTCGCGTTTCACAATTCTGTGTTGTGCTCCAAGCCAAAACCTCCGAGTCACAAAATAGCGACTTCTCGGATCAGGTGCCACGCATCCCCTTGAATTGGATGGCCCAGATGAATATTGACATTTTGGGACTTCAGGAATTCGGAACTCAGGAAGGCTATGTGTTCCTCACTTCAGATTCCCTGAAATGATATTCTCTGTTATCTCGATATGCACGCGCCTTAGCACAATGCACCCCGACTTTGGATGAAATACTGTTGTGGGTTTCTTTTAAACCCCCTTCTTTTGCATTTGGTCATCCAATGGCCAACTCTTAAGGGAAAACACCCCCCTGCAAGGATATGTGATAACACCCGCCATATTCACACTTCTAGGTATGCAATTACTAGTCTTTAATGCTAACAACGCATCATGCAACAACTGTCGAGATTGTCATTAATGAGAGAAAGGCTTGAGGAGATCTCCCATTCACACGCATTGGACCAAGATTTGTGGAGGGTTATATAAACTCTTCAATTCAAATATCATCTGGAGAAAACGAACATTCTCCTAAACTTATGGCAGCAACTCGACAATAGTTCTATGGAGATACAATGAATATCTTCGGATGTGAGGACCAGAACTTCCAGTGGTCTAGGGAATACTGATCCAGGTGGATATCGGTGGCCACCCACCTTCTCCAACTGGCCCAAAACATGTTTCTAGCAATTTTGGTAATTTACTATTTTTAGCAGTTTTTAACTTCCGGGGCCATTTTGAGGCCCTAAACGATGTTTTTTGAGAAAACGAGGAGCAACATGGATCGTAGATCTCACCCAAAAGTTGTAGTTCTCGGATAGATCTTTCCAACAAGCTA
>JASDQU010172825.1:7619-21217 GCA_032191745.1 Picea mariana
TTGGTCAAAGGCCACGTGGTGCCCTCGTGGATCCACCTCACATGTATTATCTCCAATTTCCTTCATCCACGGTGGAATTCCATCCACCGTCTGATCCCACGACTGGACTCAAACTTCCTCTGACACGTAGGCATCTCATACGCAGACCAACAAGGAATTCGACACTTCAGCGCTTTGGCACTTCGGCGTTGAATGCCTCTTTACTGCCTACACACGAGACCTCTTGAAGTCTCGAAGTCCCGTAAGCTTGCCTCGTGGCTTCGACCTTCTATCCCTTTGGTCTCTTTATAATGATACACCCCAAATCTTCCAGAATCCCAAAGTGTCGGACTCCCAGAGTTTCGGTCACTTCACCAACCACTTTGGCTAGGTGGGCACGTACTAGGGGCTCACACATAGAAGGGGCCAAGGGTAACACGTGTCACGTATCAATGGGTCTATCGGATATGTGATACACACGAATCCAAGTGACATGTGGCACGTCAAACTTGGGTCCACATCACCATGGGTGATGTCACTGCACCACGTCACTCTGGATTGATCATCTTTCATGCCCTTCGATCTCGCAGTCAAGGCATGTCCACGTAACCCTTGGATCAACAGCCTCCACTACTTCGTAACTTCGGTGTTCGGGGTTTCATGTTGTACACTTCTCCTTTCTCCCAAAATTGGTTAGCACCAGGCTGACCACAGCCTAGATCTAATGGTGTGACGATATACCAATTTGTAACCTCGAAGATCTACGGCTCGTAACTTTTGCTCAAGGGTCCCCTGGGTCCCATTGTTGGGCCACTCCTATAGAGACACCTGTCATCCCAAAACACTCTAGTAAGAATGCGTGGCACCTGCCTCAAGTCACTGACGTCCCCTTACCATACCACGAGGTCATCACACCTGGAAACGTCATCACTTGACACGGGGGGCCCCACGTGCTCTCGACTTGATACATGTGTACCCATGATCGAACGGTCAATAGGGATCCCTAAGAATCCTTAGATCCACGGTCCACATTACTTCGCGACTCCGGCCTTCATGGTTTTTGGCTCTACTGCCACTCCATTCTCCCGAAACAGGACTTCGTCAAAGTACCGTGTACGGGTCCCTCCTCTTGAATGATTGGACGGTAGCCAGGGGTTCCTAACGATCTCTTCAAATCTATAGCTCTCCTTTACTTCGTAAATTCAACGTTCAAGGAGTTTGATGCTATGACATATCCCTTCTCTCAAAGGGGAACTTTGCCAAAGTCGTCTCGGTGTAGATCCAACGGTTGAAGGGACCCCCGAACATTCTCGATCGGTGGCTTGTGCTACTTCACAATGGGGAGTTGGATCCCGGTTTAGTCGGTAAGACAGGTTCATCTAACCACTAAGGTAACTGCCCAATGTCGATCGATATTACAGGTAACCATGACTCTGGGTCACCTTCGGCCAGTTTGTGACTATTAGGGCCGACAATATTCCGAAGTCCCAGACTTCCAGAGCTCTGAAGCCAGAAGAAGTTAACTCCTGGTAGGCTTAGCATGGGGTTCCTGAACCTTGGTCACATGGGTCCTTCTAACTCTCGCGAGTTAAACACAACTTCCTCATCATGGATTTGCTTAGGACTTGGGCATAATATCCCAGTCGCACAACAAGGAGTCTGAAGAAGATATCCTCTTCAGACGGACAAGGCCAAATTGATGCAATACTTTCTATCTTGGTCGTCCTACAGGTTTACATCCCATGACACCTCAAGGCTAAGCTGGGGCATATAGATGATCAATCAGAAGCATAAGTTCACAGGAAGATAAATGCATACACATAACTTGATCGTTCAATACATAAACCATTCTTAGATATATAAATGCATGCATTCATCCATTATTCCATTTCAATGCATAGAGTATGAAAACACGTATGAGAACTAGACGACATGATGAAACTGTTGAAAGGGGTGATTGTTTCCACCCAACCATAGGCTCAGTCACTCCTAACGGATTTACCATTGACCAGCCCTAAGCTAGACCACGATGCTTCGAGATAGAATCCTTTCTTCCGGCTCAGTGACAGTTAGGGATAGAGGTTACTCTCCTCCTCCCACGGGATCTTGGCAACCGGTTTTCTCTATACCAAAAAAGTAGGTATGCCTAAGTATTTCCTCAGTCACTCACCAGCCTCGTTTATCAGCTTGTATCATAACCCTACTAGCCACTTCCTGCGACTAGAACGCGTTTGTTTTTCAGTTCTCCCTCGAACTTGAGAGCTTAGTCTCTCTTCTATGCTTCTCTTCATAGCTCTTCCTCTGCCCACCACGCCTTCTTTTCTTGCCTTCCTCGGCAAGATTGTGTGTGGCTCGAATTCCTAGTTTGTGGTCAGGTCTAAAAGCCTTACAGATTGGCGCTCTGCCCCATCCCCTCATTAACATTTGAGGAGTTCTTCCCACCTACCTACCTGACTATAATTCATTCCTCGATCAGAGGACTATTCTTGTCCTAAGAAATTAAATCTAGCATGGTACTGGTTATTGGATATGTGTTATATTCTTTGCATGTGTGTGTGTGGGCGCGTCAGATTCGACAACTATGTAACATCCCCATCGATAAGGCCACAGGTGAAGCCAAAAAAAAATTGTGTGTTTGAATAATTAAGGGCATGAGGGCAACGACGACAAAAGTCTGACCACACCCCAGACGACGAACATAAGCACGCAACCCAGGCAACAGGCAACTACAACACCATGCACAGACATAAGGGAAACTGGGAAAAACAGGCACATAATAACCAAGAGTAATGACTAATTGACCGTCGAAACCAGACACGCCTACAAGCTAAGGGGAAACTTACCCTTCCCGATATAACGACATTGACGAACAAGACTAGGTCCTCAAGGCGCACGAACCAACGCATGCGCCCCAGTAAACATAGGACGCTCAACCACGCTCACATGGTAGGCATCGACTCCGACCAAGATATCATTTGCCGCTAACCCATAAGGCGCGCCATGATCCCTTCATCAGGAACCATGTTGTCCCCAGAAGAGAGGCGCGAGAGTAATCCTGGCGCAAAACAAAAAGGGACCAAGACTCAAGAAAGCTCTAACGCGCTAGGAACCGAATACTGACTGGGAGACTATACCTACCCCACACAAGGTTGATGAGACACAAGAGGATGAAGACAAGGGGTGACGCCAGCCCACATGACATCGTCCCCGACCCCCACCAATCACCCAGTCTAATTGGTCTACTCTTACAAGTGTTTGACAAGATTAACCCTCTAAATTAAGCAAGTCCAACCTTTAAATTAGTCTCTAATTTACCATTTGATTAACATTAAATAAATTAAACAAAATCCAAATGGCCATTCTACCTAACACCTCAGTCATTCAATTCAATCGAAAGAGCATCAACTACGAATCGATTAGGCAAATCTGCATTGAAATCTATCATTAATTACAATTTAATTAACATTGATTTCCCGTCATTTTATCAATCTTCTCTAAAATGAGAAGTCTAAATTAAATAAATTAAGTACATATGCACCCATCTAAATCTTCGAGTCTAATTTACCAGCATGGACAACAACTAATTCACTTAACTTTTAACACATAAATAATTCATCACGCCTAAATGACTACTAGTCAGCAACTTACGAATCTGATTAACCTTAAGTGCAATCCAATACAATCTAACCCATAACTAGCTTTAAGGAATACATAAATGCTACGCCTTCAACTCAGCAATACATATTTGAATAACAATTAATTTGCATTAATAAATACAAGGCATTTACGCAGAATTAGATAAATAAAATGCAAGCTACTGAACCTTAAAGAATGCATAGACTCGCCTCCTTCCAAGCTGGCATACATGACTGTAGTGATAAAATTTTGCCATCAATTACCAGGAATTCAACTCACGAATAAATGATTAAATTTACAAAGGAAAGCAAATAACTATAATGCATTCAACCCCACGCAGAGCAGTATCTACGAGGATTACGCATCAATAACTAAACCGTTGAGCCCGAGATTGGGAATACGCTTCAATACATAATTGGTCGAGCGATAGATTGGGAAATCCGTGCAATCTTGGTCTCAAATTAAGGGTAGAATCGTGAGCATTTTAAACAGTAATACAGTCAACTTTCTAAGGGCAAAACCATGGGTAATTAATAAAAAATCAATCCCACATTCAAGGCAAGTCGTGGTCTATCAAGGCAATGAAACAGTCAACAGTTTTATCAGCAAAAATTTTGGGGGCATGTAACAACAAAATCGTCTAGCATTTTAACCTCAATTTCATGGTAAACTACAGCAACATCAGTCATTATTAAATGTCAAAAATTGTGGGCATTCAACAGGGAGATGCAGCATCAATTTAATTGGCAAAAATGTAAGTTTTAAACAGCAAACGCAGTCATCCTGGGTGGGGCAATTCGTGGTCTTGAAAGCAGAAAAACTCAATCACGATTTTATCTGAAACCCTGGGCATTCAATCAGCATTTCGTCCAACCTTCAACGTGCAAAAACATGGTCAAAAATACAAGAACATATGCACGATTTTGACTGCAAACCGTGGGCATTAATAGGAATAACTCGACCTCATTTAAATGCAAATCCGTGACAGCAACAGGAATCGAATAGCAGAAGATTTTTAATGCTAAACTCAGTCGACAATTAAGGCAAAAATAGTCCCAAAGGTAAAACAAAATGGAGTCCAGAGAGGTGGCAAAATCGCCAGGCAACACGATATTTAGACAACAGTACATTTTCTAGGCAACACGCACACTTGAATAACAATAAAAACGTTTCCATTCAACTGGGATACCAATTATACAACGCAAAATATAAATTAACAAAGAATAAAATCGCAGGGTTAAAATTATCCTTCAAAACAAACGCAGAGTTATAAATTGACCAAGATTAAAGCCCAGGGTCAAAGATCCATCCACATATAAAGACGGGGTAAAAACGAGATAACGACGAGATAAAGCATGTCGAGTTTTTAAAAAAACTTTTCCAACCATCACATTGCAGGGTTAAATAAACGCATTAGAGCGCAAGGTGAACCAATAGCCAAGGACAAACATCAGAGGTAGACGATTGACAGGTGTGTCTTTCGCTCATCATCCTCGCACAGAAAAGCAGGGCGTTGAGATCCATAGGTCTATTAACGCTAAAGCGACGACCGTAGATCATGCTCCTAGTTGATTGCTCAGGTGAGGACTGATGAGCTAGGGACAAAAGGAAAAACAACCACAATGGTCACAATCAAGTTATCGTCAGCCTGCATCATCAACGAATCATGTCAGAATATATCCATATCATATCATCTAATCAGATGCACTAATATCACAGTAAAACAATCAAACCCCAATGGTACACTCCCTGACTTGATCCGAAGTCCAAGGGGTTCCATCGATGCCTCTGCATCCTTGAGGTCCAAAATCAGCACACTCAGTAAAACCGAGTCAATAACATTTGTCTATGTCAATGCAGTTAAACAACATGGCATCAACCCATAACGCCTCATAATCAAAATCAAATGTTTTAATAGCATAATAATCTGAATCACTTGCGAGCAAGTGTCCTCAAAGAATAATTTTGCTCAGCGCGCCAGAGCGGGATGTTACATACACCCTCTTGGTCTAAACTTCGTCCCGAAGTTTCACAGTATAAGTGCGGAAATAATGTGTATCATAGTATCATAATTCTATCTATCAAAAAAAAATCAAAATTATTAGCACATATCATATGCGTCCTCCCAGGTCATCGAGTGCAGACTATAGTTGTCCCACTGGACCTTGACATGATCTATTGTTCGATGTCGTAGTTGTCGAATGCAATGATCCAAGATGCGGATCGGCTCAACCGTGAGCGCCCCCTCGTCCGATACCTGCAAGGAACTCATGTCAATAACATGTGTAGGATCACTAATATAATGTCTCAAAACAGATACATGAAAAACATCGTGCATACGCATCAAAGAATCAGGCAAGGCTAGTTGATAGGCCACGGGCCCCTTTCTCTCCACAATCTTGAAAGGTCCCATGAAACTAGGAGAGATTTTAGCTCCCTTTCCAAACTTGATCGAACTCTTATGCGATTTAACCCGCAAGAAGACTCGATCGTTGAACTCGTAACTACGATTGACACGATGCGCATTGGCATAACTCTTCTACTGATCCTGCACTTCTTTAATCCTTTATCTTATTGTTTGCATTTTCTCATCCATTTCTTGGATCGCTTCAGGTCCCACTAGGACCCTATCCTCAAGCCGATCCCAACTCAAAGGCATCTGACACGGTCGCCTGTAAATAAACTCAAAAGGCGCCCTCTTAATGGTGCTTTGGTAACTATTGTTGTAAACGAACTCCACCAGTGGCAAGAATTCTTCCCAACGCTTTTGTTGGTCCATCACGTATATGTGCAACATGTCCTCCAAGGTCTGGTTCGTTTGTTCGGTCTGCCCGTCAGTCTCCGTGTGATACGTCGTACTAAATTTAAGTTGGGTTCCCAAGGCCTCTTGGAAACTCGTCCAAAATCGTTCAGTAAACACCGATCCTTGATCGGATATAATCCTCTTAGGCATGCCATGCAGCCTCACAATCTCACTGATGAAAACTCTAGCTATGTTAGGTGCCTGATACATTGTACGCACAGGAATAAAGTGAGCACTCTTCATCAGAGTGTCTACTACTACAAAAATTGAGTCATGTCTCCTTGTCGTCAGCGGTAATCCAACAATAAAATCCATCAAAATAACCTCCCATTTTGATTCTGGAATAGCATGTGGATGTAGTAATCCTGTGGGGTGTCTACGTTCAGCCTTTATTTGCTGACATTCTAGACATCTGGCCACATAGTTGACTATGTCTGCCTTCATTCCCTTCCAGAAGAATAAGGATTTAAGGTCTGCCCTCATCTTTGTGACTCCCGGGTGAGCCTTGTAAACTACTCTATGAGCCTCTCTTAGGATCAACATCCTCAACTCGTCGCTCGGTGGTACGTAAATTCAATTTTTAAACCTCAATAAACCATCGTCATCAAATGAAAATCCTTCAAACCTTGGTACCATCATTGTTTTTTGTCTGATAAAACCCTCGACCTCTTTGTACCAGTCATCGTCATGCTGTAAAGTTAGAATCTTTTCACGTAGATTCCTCTGAAGAGGCAACACCAAAAAGATGTGTGGTCTCCGACTCAATGCATCTGCCACTCAGTTCATTGTTCCTTTTATGTAAGTAATCTCGAAGTCGTACTCGCTAAGCAATTCCGACCAACTTCGTTGTCACGCGTTCAGATCGCTTTGCGTAAAGATGTGTTGTAGTCCACAGTGTTCAATTTGTAGTTCAAATTTTCATCCAACAAGGTAGTGTCTCCAAACCTTCAAGGCATATATGATGGCTAACAACTCCAAATCGTGTGTCGCCTAGTTCTCCTCATGCCTTCTCAGTTTCCTCGAGATGTAAGCGATCACTCGTCCGTCTTGCATCAAGACTCTTCCTAAGCCTTCCTTGGATGCGTTAGTGCATACCAAGAAGTCCATGCCCATGTCAGGGACCTTTAGTATCGGTGTTGTTGTCAACAACTCCTTGAGCGTACAAAATGCTTCCGCGCATTTTTCGCTCCAAACAAACTTCTTGTTTTTCTTCTGCAATTCCGTGATCGGATTTTCTATCTTCGAAAATCCCTCGACGAACCACCGATAGTATCCTGCTAAACCCATGAAGATACGCACTTCCGAAACATTCATCGGTGCAGGCCATTCCATAATAGCCTCGACCTTGGCTAGATCCATGGCAATACCTTTGCCGAAAATGACATGCCCTAAGTAGTGAATCTTCGATTGATAAAATGAGCATTTGGACAACTTCCCATACAATTTGTGCTCTCGCAAACACTGTAGTATCAAGCTCAAGTGCTCGTCATTCTCCTTCGTCGTACGAGAGTAAATCAAAATATCGTCAATGAATACTTGGACGAACTTGTCCAAGTATTCGCGGAACACCTCGTTCATCAAACTCATAAATACCCCTGGGGAGTTTGTCAGTCCAAACGGTAAAATAGTAAACTTGTAATGTCCAAACCTCGTATTAAAGGCAGTTAGGGACATCATCCTCCTTGATCCGTAACTGGTGATACCTTGATCGCAAATCGATCTTTGAGAACACCGTCGCGCCCTTCATTTGATCAAACAGATCATCAATCCTTGGCAACGGATACTAATTCTTGATCATGGCCTTATTCAATTGACAGTAGTCAATGCAAACCCTCCATGACCCATCCTTCTTTCATATGAAAATAATAAGCGCACCCCACAGTGACACACTTGGATGTATTAGTCCCAAGTCCAGCAATTCTTTTAGTTGAATTCTCAACTCCTGTAACTCTGGGGTCGACATCCGATAAGGTGTTCTAGCTATCAGTTCAGTTCCTGGTTTTAGGTCTATAGTAAAATCCAATTCCCTCTCTGGCGGCATCCTAGGTAACTCCTCCGGAAATACGTGCGCAAACTCTCTCACCACTGGAAGGTGTTCTAGACCTTCCGCTACAAGGATCGCATAAAGCTTGCACCCCTTGCACATGCTCTTCCGAAGTTGCAAGGAAGAGATGAACCTCAGGGAAACTCCCTGGTTCCGACCTACAATCACTTGTCCTTGTCCCTCATCATCAACCAAGCTCAACCATTTCATCTTACAGTTGAGTATCGCCTCATGCGATTCCAACCAGTCCATCCCAATCACAACGTCATAAGATCCTAAGATCATGATGTATAGGTTGGCCCTCATGCAAACTCTCCCAGGTTAAGGGTACAATCTGTAACCTTTCCTCCAACCTTTTGTTTGGCTCCCGAAGCCATCTCTACGAAGCTAAACTCATCCTATTCAACTGCCTTTACCTTAATCCTTTTTAGCGCTGCACCAGAAATGAAACTCTCGGTAGCACCGGGATCTATCAAAATACTAAGGGTCTGGCCAGCGATGGTACCTGTCATCTCGAGCATAGTCGACTGATGCTCTGTCTGACGGTTATTCACCGTCGCATGAATCCGATGGACCTTGCCCAAATCTCCCACGGTAGTGAGTCCAGCCGATCCAGATGCTCTAGTCCTCTCCACGGGACAGTCGCGCTGGCAGTGTGGCTCCCCACACATCCAACACCCCTTCTTCGGCCTAGTAGTCCTGGTACCCAAAGTAGAAGATGATGGCCCATCGGCCTAGAATCCTGGTCTGTTCTACTAAACAAGCCTAAACTGTTATTGTTGTGGTCGACGTTGTTGTTGAAGTTGTGGTCCCCGATAAGGTGTCTGTTGTTGAGGCATCGGTCTCTAAGATGTAGTGAAGGTGGATCCCCTCTAGAAGCCACGATATCCTGGCGTATGTCTGGTTGGTGTCTGATGCTGCTGCGCACCAGATGACACCTGCCCTGTTGGTCTCGCTGGAGTCCTGGTCTAACCCCCATTGATAAGCTCCTCCTCTGCTATGAGGGCCTTCTGGATGACATCATGCAAGTTTGAGGCATCAAAATCCTAACCTTTGCACGTATGTTGTTGTCAAGGACGAACACGAACTTGTTGACGTTAAGTTTCTCAGTGTTAAGATGTGAAGCATACCTGAGTAGCTCCATAAAATGGGCCTCGTACTCGGGCACCGTATGGTCGCCCTGTCGTAAGGCATTGAACTCATTGAGTAGACGCTCAATGAATTCCTCTAATAGGTACCTCTCTCGGAACCGTTCCTCGAATAGTTCCCATGACACATCTTCGACGACCATTTTCAGTTGTGGTAGCAGTGTCTTCCACCATAGAAGAGCGCTCCCCTTCAGTTGAAAGACCGCCATGCGAACCTTCATGTTGGAGGTATAATCGCGAAGTGTAAAGCACATCGCCATGTTCTCCAACCATGCCTTGGCAGCTGCGCCGTCTGGGGCACCAAAGAACTCGGGAAATTTGACCTTCTCGACTTCACGGTGAATGCTACCAATACCGACTGGAGCACGCGGTGGACCCTCAGGGGGTGCCGGCACTCTGGCCTCATCTCTATTCAAACGGCTGATCAGTGCCTCATACATGCGCTAAAAAGATCTCATCATTTCGACCACATCAGCAACTGCTGTTTGCTCCTGCCCGACAACCCGTTCGTCTCCCTGGGGGTTAGACCCCTCAGGTGTGGCTGCTACTGGAGGCGTCACGCCTCCTCCCCTAGCACCACATCGTCTGCCTCTGCGACATCCTCTAACCATGATTATCTGCACGAATACAAGTCAACTCAATTAGCAATATTATAATCAAATCATATCAACGAAAGTCGTAGCGAACCCAAGTCGCGGGTTGAACCTGCTCCGATACCATATGTAACATCCCCATCGATAAGGCCACAGGTGAAGCCAAATTTTTTTTGTGTGTTTGAAGAATTAAGGGCACGAGGGCAACGACGACAAAAGTCTAACCACACCCCAGACGACGAACAGAAGCACGCAACCCAGTCAACAGGAAACTACGACACCACGCACAGACATAAGGGAAACCGGGCAAAACAGGCACATAATAACTAGAAGTAACGACTAACTGATTGACGCAACCAGACACGCCTACAAGCTAAGGGGAAACTTACCCTTCCCGACATTACAACGTTGACGAACAAGACTAGGTCCTCAAGGCGTGCGAACCAACGCATGTGCCCCAGTAAACATATGACGCTCAGCCACGCTCACATGGTAGGCACCGACTCCAACCAAGATATCATTTGCCACTAACCCATAAGTCGTGCCATGATCCCCTCATCAGAAACCATGTCGTCCCTAGAAGAGAGGCATGACAATAACCATGGCTCAAAACAAAAAGGGACCGAGACTCAAGAAAGCTCTGACGCGCTAGGAACCGAATACTGACTGGAAGACTATACCTACCCCACACAAGGTTGACGAGACACAAGAGGATGAAGACAAGGGGTGACACCAGCCCACACGACATCGTCCCTGATCCCCACCAATCACCCAGTGTAACTGGTGTACTGTTACAAATGTTTGAAAGATTAACCCTCTAAATTAAGCAAGTCCAACCTTTAAATTAGTCTCTAATTTACCATTTGATTAACATTAGATAAATTAAACAAAATCCAAATGGTCATTCTACCTAACACCTCATTCATTCAATTCAATCGAAAGAGCATCAACTACGAATCGATTAGGCAAATCTGCATTGAAATCTATCATTAATTACAATTTAATTAACATTGATTTCACGTCATTTTGACAATCTTCTCTAAAATGACAAGTCTAAATTAAATAAATTAAGTACATATACGCCCATATAAATCTTCGAGTCTAATTTACCAGGATAGACAACAACTAATTCATTTAACTTTTAACATATAAATAATTATGCAGGCCTAAATGACTACTAGTCAGCAACTTGCGAATCTGATTAACCTTAAGTACAATCCAATACAATCTAACCCATAATTGGCTTTAAGGAATACATAAATGCTATGCCTTCAAATCAGCAATACATATTTGAATAACAATTAATTTGCATTAATAAATACAAGGCATTTACGCAGAATTAGATAAATAAAATGCAAGCTACTTAACCTTAAAGAATGCATAGACTCGCCTCCTTCCAAGCTGGCATACATGACTGTAGTGATAAAATTTTGCCATCAATTACCAAGCATACAACTCAGGAATAAATGATTAAATTTACAAAGGACATCAAATAACTATAACACATTCAACCCCACGTAGAGCAGTATCTACGAGGATTACGCATCAATAACTAAAACGTTGAGCCCGAGATTGGGAATACGCTTCAATACATAATCGGTCGAGCGAGAGATTGGGCAATCCATGTAATCTTGGTCTCGGATTAAGGGTAGAATCGTGAGCATTTTAAACAGCAATACATTCAACTTTCTACGGGCAAAAAGATGGGTAATTAATGCAAATTCAGTCCCACATTCAAGGCAAGTCGTGGTCCATCAAGGCAATGAAACAGTCAACAGTTTTATCAGCAAAAATTTTGGGGGCATGTAACAACAAAACCGTCAAGCATTTTAACCTCAATTCCGTGGTGAACTACAACAACATCAACCATTATTAAATGTCAAAAACTGTGGGCATTCCACAGCGAGACGCAGCATCAATTTAATTGGCAAAAAGCAAACGCAGTCATCCTGGGTGGGGCAATTAGTGGCCTTGAAAGCAAAAAAACACAGTCACGATTTTATCTGCAACCGTGGGCATTCAATCAGTGTTTCGGCCAACCTTCAACGAGCAAAAACGTGATAAAAAATAGAAGAACACAGGCACGATTTTGACTGCAAACCGTGGGCATTAACAGGAATAACTTAGCCTCATTTAAATGCAAATCTGTGGCAGCAACATGAATCGAATAGCAGAAGATTTTTAATGCTAAACTCAGTTGACCATTAAGACAAAAATCACCCCAAAGGTAAAACGAAATGGAATCCATAGAGGTGGTGAAATCGCCAGGCAACACGATATTCAGACAACATTTTCTAGGCAACACGCACACTTGAATAACAATAAAAACGTTTCCATTCGACTGGGATACCAATTATACAACGCAGAATATAACTTAACCAAGAATAAAATCGCAGGGTTAAAATTATCCTTCAAAACAAATGCATAGTTATAAATTGACCAAGATTAAAGCGTAGGGTCAAAGATCCATCCAGATATAAAGACGGGGTAAAAACGAGATAATGACAAGATAAAGCATGCCAAGTTTTTAAAAAAACTTCGCTAACAATCACATTGCAGGGTTAAATAAACGCATCAGAGTGCAAGGTGAACCAGCAACCAAGGACAAACATTAGAGGTAGATGACTGACAGGTGTGTCTTTCGCTCATCATCCTCGCACAGAAAAGCAGGGCGTTGAGATCCATAGGTCTATTACCATCGAAGCGACGACCGTAGATCAGGCTCCTGGCCGACTGCTCAGGCAAGGACTGATGAGCTAGGGATGAAAGGAAAAACAACCACAATGGTCATAATCAATACACGCAAGGAGGTCAAGACATGCGGGGAAACAAAGGCCATGAGAGTCTATCAATCATCGAGCGAGGCTAAGAAAAATTTAAGTCATCAATCTAGACAATCAGTTTACTTACTCCATTAAACATGCAGATCCAAGCATAAATCCTACAACAATCTACCATACAAAAATGAAGAGAGCGTATTGTTTCCTGATCACCCGCTCTAAGTAACGTCCCGCGCGCTCCATGCAACTCCCGCTTTCTGACCAACGAGACTTCATCGGTACCTCCCAGCCAATGCTAGGGGTACTCTTCTTCCCCCTTAGCCCCTCGAGCCGCAAAGGGGCCACACACGCTATCCAGAGATTCAAATAGCTCCCAACTCGCCTCGCAAGGGCGAGCTACCACTCCTCATCGAGCTGGGTATCCCAACTCCCACAAGCTAAGTCAGTCAAGTAGATATTTTTGCAGTGTAACGTTACGCAAACAGAAGAGATCCTTCATCCTTCTCCTCCCTTCATTATATAGAGTTTCGAAGTCCCCTACTTTCCTAAAATCTCATTCAATTAAAGTTTTAAAAATTAAATCCTAAAAATTCTTCCTCGTACAAGTGTCACCCA
>JASDQU010172826.1:4998-16772 GCA_032191745.1 Picea mariana
AGGACCTTATTGTACATTGCCTGAAATTGATTTGAAAAAATACAAGTCTATAATGCAATGATTGTCATCATCATTTGTTTCAAATTATTTTGTCAAATCTCTTTAATATTGATATATCTAGAAATGTTTGTACTAGTGATATTATGCATGGACATGCAAAATAAAATGTTTAGGATATTAATCTTGGATTTATATATAATATACACATTAGAAAATAATTTAATTCAAAATACTGAAATCCAAATACACATTGTAGCAGTTTGATATTGACAATTTTGGAATCAAAATCGACACTTTTAGATTCGAAATTCACACTTTTGGAATTGAAAGTCACACTTTTAGAATCAAATTTCACACTTTTGGAATCTAATTATTTGAAACTCACACTTTCTTAATTGAAATTCACACTTTTGAAAACCAATATTCACACTTTCAAAATCCAATTTTTCACTTTAGAAAGATTGATATTCACACTTTCATAATCAAAAGTAATAATTTCTTAGTCTAGATTCTTACTTATAATACCAAATTTAATGAAATTGACATTAAAGTCTATATATATTACACATTGAAAATACCATCCCTAATTCCTTTAACATCAATTTAGTCCAAATCTTAAAGGGGATAAGATCTAAATTTTGAAGTAAAAAGAATTGATTCCATGCTATCACCTAACCTCCTGACTTACCTACACCATTATTTTCACAAAACCACCAACCTTTTAGGAAAGTAGAAAAAATACCAATAGCTTTCTCCCTTGAAATCATACTTTCTTAAATTGTTATACATTCAAATTTTAATTCTTCACAACACAATCTAAGGCATTCTTTTGGGGAGCCCCCAACCCTAGTCATATGATCTCTTAACTTTGAAGTGGGCTCTACCTACTCAAAGGTCTTGGTTTATAGTTTTTAGTTACCTTTCATAATTTCTCTTTCAACCTTTTTCTAGGATATGAACAAATAAGAATTTCTCCCCATTGGATTATTATTGACATTGGATTATTATTGAAGGATGAGCCTAAATATTTTCTAATACCACTAATACACTAACAGACTCACTCTATCCTACCATGGGTTTAAATGACTTCACACAATATATTTGTTTGGATGGTAATGGAAGAGTTGGATTAGGGATGGAAGGAGACCCTTTTGTGTTCAAACTGTGAAGCCTAAGAGATGGGATATTTTCTATAAATAAGTAGTGCTCGTTTGAACATGGTTTTGGGTAAGGTCTTTAATCCCCTTGGGATTTGAAGGTCCTTTCACAGACAAGCCGGATTCAAATGAATAAGAGGCAATTGAAATTAGTAAAGTGGGTACCTGGGAAGGGGATGAAGCAATTGCCTTATTGTTTTTAGTCACATAATTGTCATAAGAAGAGGATAACAAACTTTGACCTTCTACTTCCTTCATTGATGACAAACCAACTTTTTCTTGGACCAAATCATTTGACACTAGCTGATGAGCCTCTCCATTCTTAGAGCCATAATTCAAGGATTTTCTCCAATGATTGCATCGTTTCCTTTTGACTCTCCACCGCCACTATATTTACAAGAGTCTCCACTCGGGATTCCCCTTTGTTCCTTGAGAAAAATTTCCTCGTGTATTTTAAGACATGCATGTACCTATATCATATAAACTAAGTTGAAAATACTTTGAGCACTCAAAATTCAAATAACCATACAAATATAAAGCATTGAAAAGGAACCTTGACGTAGTCTAGTTTGAAATTTATAGGACCATATTCTCACTTCAATCTTAATGGAGTTTACAAGTCTAAGGTTGAAATCCATTTCCACACATAATCGTGTCATTGATTTAACATTACCTCTCATGGACCATTCACCTATTTCTTTGAAAGTTTCTAGGGCCTCACCATTTTATCTTAGTGATATTTAATTCCATAATTTTAAAGTGAGGGTTAATATTTTTACCCTTAGAGGTTGGAGATTTTCCTTCCATCCTAGGGTCAAACCCCGATGAACATTGTTTCAGACAACAAAAAATTTCTCTAAAACCAACACCCATATTTTAATCCATTGACATTAGTCACCATCCTAAATGAGAAAGATAATGATACCCTTAATTGACAGAAGAATCCTGGTATGTAGTCAATTAGTGGCTCCCAAACTTTAAAAACCCATTGCTCGAATTTCATTTATGAGATGGATCTCCCAAAAAACTTCCCTACCAAACATACTTCTTGGAGCTCAAGGACCTGGTCCATAATGATATCCTCCCCCAGCACCATTTTGACATTCTCCTTATGGAGCTTCACACATCTATATTTCCTCCTCACCCACCCTTGATTGATTGCTAAAACCCTTGTTGTAGTTTCAAGGTGTCCTTTCTAGAGCCTAACAAAGTATCTAACCACCCTTCAATAGACTTGGCTTCTTAATATTGTGTATCCTCCTCACCATCACCTATRGTTTATACCCTAATAGATTTCTTAGCATTAGAAGYGTAAATGAGTATTAGGTCATAGAAGCATCAAGTAGTTAAAGATATGGGCTCAATAACTAACCTTTTAGAATCTATAAGCTCCTTAATTGTTCCATGAATTGGCAATCTAGAGGATTTTGTTTCACATAYTTGGATCCTTTCATTATGACAACCCCTTATACTTGATGTCTTTGATCAAGGCTCATAACCCATGCTAAACTTTACTCCTCTATCTACCTTCATTGGAACCTCTAGTCGACCTCCTTTCCAAAATTTCTATGTTTTTCTATTTKCATAAGGTCTAGTCCAAGGTTAAGTATATAGAGCTAACACTAGGGACAACCAAAGAACCTTTAGGAAAATCATAAAAACACAAAAATTTGAAACATGGACAACCATTATTGAAATCATGGTCTCCATTAACATTTCTTTTCTTATAATTTTGACCACATTTCCCCTTCTAAAATTCTCTCTTCCATCTATTAGATCGGAAGAGTAGTTCACTAGATCATTGTACATCCCTTCCATCTATTAGATTAGAAGAATAATTAACTAGGTCATTGTACATCCTCATCTCTTTTCCCTTTCTATACCTCTTAACCAACTAACCTAATACACCTACCTACCATGAGCTTTAATTACTTTCCCAATACCATCATACTTTCTATTTGTTACTCACTCATCTAATCTGGACTTTTTGTCCACGGAAAAATTTCTCATTATTTTCAACAGAGTATAATTTTTTACAAATTCAACATACTTTTCTGCATATGGTGCCTATGCCTGAAAAAAAAAACGCAGTTCTATTCAAAACAATTCCAGCTACTAAAAAGACACACCCTATCCCCTGCCAGAGTAAAGCAATGATCAGCGGTTACCAGCTAATAAGGAGGCACTCCCTGTCCAAATGCCAGAGTAATAAAAACAAAAACAAAACAACCTCTGTCTCAGAGGAGGAAGTCCAGAAAATACCAGCATGTTCTTCGAAATATAGCTTGAAAAGATATGAAGAATGCTGAAAAAATTATGAAAAAAGAACATGCATTAAAGCAAAATTATCGAGGAGGGACCCTCAATGCCATCCTCCCATTGAGAGTAATTGATTTGACCAAAAGGCATCGATAGTGCTTCTTTTGACAAAGTGTCTGCAACACAATTATCTTCTCTGAAGATATGGGCAAAAGATAAGGTCCTAAAATGCCGAAGGGCTTCTCGAGTTCTATCTTTCCAGCTCAACAGAGCAGCCGCCTAGAGATCCACCTTCCCATTGAGCCAATCAATTACAATTCTTGAATCACCAAGAACCAACAAATAAAATAGGTTCAGTCTTCGAGCCAAGGTGAGCGTTGCCCAAGCCCCCGTGAGTTCAACCTTTGTGTTAGAGCCTTGTCCATAGTTGAGTGTCCACCGGAAGGAGGAACAAGTTGATATGTGTAACATCCCACCAGCTCCGCAGAGTTTGCCATTTTGTTGCGCCGCTCCATCAATCCAAGCAATGACTCTATTTGATGGGAGATTTACGTTGGAGGTACATAAAGGATGAGGTTTATGGCCGATACCTGGAGAAGCCATTGCTGCAAGTGTTTTGTAGATCACCCAATGAATCGAAGGACAACCTTCATCAAAGACTGTCTCGTTCCTAATAAGCCAAGTGTTCCAGCAAAGAAAGGTTGGCAGCGAAGGGTAATTATTAGAAGAAAACCAATTGCTGAGGCAAGAGCTAACTGAGTTGCCAATCCACCTTGTTGGGAGATTTAGATTGTGTAATACATGTTTCCAGACTGCACTAGTAAACTGGCAAGTCACAAATAGATGAAGAGCCGATTCGCAGCCTGCTTTGCACAAAGGACATCTACTTGGTCCTGTCCATTCTCGTGCCTGTAAGTTTTCCTAGACAAGCACTTTGTTTGCGGATAGTAGCCAAATAAAGAGCTTGATTTTAGTGGGGCAATCCCACTTCCATAATTTTTTTCGCCAGATTTCCTCTTTGCTGTCCCAAAGCTTAGTGGCCACTGTGTTGTAGGCATTTTTCACTGTGAACTTCCCGGATAAGTCTCCACCCGTCCATATGAGCACGTTCGGCCGATCTTGGAGAGATATGCTCGTTCCAACTAAATGCGATCTGAACCGGTTCCACTCGGTCTCGAGGTCCCCTTCGAGCTCCAGAAAAGATCCTTACAACCAATCTGTGCCTATCACACCTCCCAAAAGTGAACTTTGTGATTGGTAAAGGAAATGTATCCCATTACGGTGAAGGTGGTCAAGTAGCGAGGGCGATAGCAATGAGAGTTTGCCTAGACCCGTAATGGAGTCTCGTCCCACCTCAAGGTGGTCTAATCTAGACTTTCTATTACTTACTCACTCACCTAATATAAAAATGTAGATAATTATTATTGGTGACATATATTGAGAACAAAACGAATGGAAAATTAGAAGAGAGATATGTAGTCAAAACAAAAAGGAACACAATCCAGTAAGACTTAATAGAACATACCATAATTTAAAAAAAGGTTAAAAAATTTCAATAGACACGATTCATGAATATAATTAATTAATATATATACTTTGGAAGCCCTTGTGTCCAAATGGAAAGGTGTTGACCAGATTTTGGACACCTACACATTTTAAAAATTAGGCCCTAGAAAATACCTAAAAATAGCAAGTTCCTTGGAAATGCGGAATATGGAGAACGTGTTGACCCGTGTGCAAAGGTGCCGAATTTGACACCAAAGACTTATGCTCACATACGATGTGCCACGTCAAGCTACGCACTTAGTGGATTACGGTCGATCGATTTCTAGATCCTAATAGCATCTACTATCACCATCATACTACGCCTACATATACGTACTCTAATCATTGTACATTTTTTTTTTGGGTCCTTGGTGTGTTCACTACTGCTTTTTTTCTTTTTCTTTCTTTCTTGGTGTGTTCACTACTTTTGCTTTTGGGTGTTTGTATGATGAGAAGTGTTGTCACGAATTGTTTCTCTACATGAGAATTTTCTTAGTGTAGGTTGCGACCATGGGCTTTTGAGTTATGTTTCTTATGATGCATATGTTATTGTGATAATACAATGGAGATTCTGGGAAATTTTGGTTATGTGATTGTTGTTGTTTCTTACATGGATGATAAGGTTGTTGTCATACACTATTATAATGATAATGAATGCTCATAAGGGCCTTTTATGTTTTGGTTATTTTTTATATCTAGAGGTAGTTTATAGAGATATTTTTAGACAATTGGGCATTGGGCATGGATTGGTTATTTGATAATTACATAATATTTATTATGAAGCAACACAATATGTTATTATGTTATTTGAAGTTAAAGGGAGACATGTCATACAAACCTTCGTATTCATGTAATGAGAAAGGTTTGTTGAGCTAGTCGAAGAGGATTTTGCTAATTGTATGGTGGATCAATTTTTACAACCTCACCTTTCGACAAGTACAAGATGATTTCATTAATACTCCGTCCATGGATGGGGATTTGAGTTAGTGCAATTGTTGACTTTTGTAACTTCGACCAGGTATTCTCACATGACCCTAGGTGTTGGGCGTGTGGGAATCATTGTTGACACCACATCACACTTTCAATTTGGTGAAAACTCCCTTGGATTTGAGTGGGGGCTTCATGGGTTTGGTGATGGGCTTTGTGGGCTTGTGTTGGGGCTTCACACCCACAAGGAAAGCCTAATTTGATGTTGATTTGTGGAGGGGCTTCTATGGTGACCCCTAAGGATTGTATATAAAGGAGAGAGATCATTGTGACATTATCATGTAGATAGTGTGGACACATGATGGAGATAGCATAAGCGAGTCTGCAATTGTTCTAGGAGGATTGGTGATCTCAGCAAAGGGGAAGTCTGCAAGGTGGCAAATCTGGCCCAAGGGAGAGGAGCGAAGAAGATTGCACATGTGGAGTGAGTTTTTTGCATGTATGTGGGTTACAATGGGAATAGTCGTGTACATACGCGGGTTGAAGGAAGGAAAGTCACGTACACCATTTTCTGGGAAGGAACAGATCTGTACAGGTTGATAGGTGACGTCAACAGGTTATATAGATGGATCTACAACATATTTTTGTGCAGAGGAGCTTCCCAGATATTGTTGAGGTTTGGTTTTTTGATTTGTATTGGAAGGAAATGATTGTCCTCAGATTCTGTTGGAGAACAAGGTTGTTCTCATATTTGGTCTATTAGAGAACAAGGTTGTTCTGAGATTTTTTGCATTGGAGAACAAGGTTGTTCTCAATTTTGTATATTCGAGAACAAGATTGTTCTCAATTTTGGTGATATTGTATTGGTTGAGAGGACTAGTTTTGTCCTCAGTTTTGGTGTCATTGGGAGGACTAGTTTTATCCTTAGGATTGAATAAAGTTCTTGTGTCTCATGGTATTGATGATTCATATATGATATTATTGTTTGTTATGTTGTGCTAAAAGAAGTTAGGCATCTCAATGTGTTGATGTTTACAGCTCAATTGGGTTAATTGTGTATAATTGTGGAAACAATAGACTAGACCTGAGGTGCAGTAAAATATAACAACAATGTTTGTTTGTTTGACACCAATGCGAAGGAAACAATGAAACAATGGAAGAACGAGGATTATGATAAATCTTCCTGTAGATGTGCTCTAGTGAAATTTATGAGGGGATAGCTGAAAAATTCATAAGTTCAATGGGACTGATAATATCAAGTATTCATTCAATTCATTTTGGAAAATGGAACTTAAGAAACATTGAGTCTTTGGATGTGATGTTGAATATTACTATGCTAAGATGGCGTTTGATGCATGAGAGTATGTTGGATAGTTAGGAGGATGTTTAACCTAGTTTGTAATCATGTTTTATGTTATTGGAAGAATAGGAACTATTAGAACAATTGACTACTCAAAATGGAGCTATAAAGAAAAGCATTGTTGATCAATAAATGATACACCTATGGCCCATCTGTCTCATCAACTTGGATCCTATGCATAAAATAAAATGTTTCCTTATGATTATAACCAAGTTGAGATCTCTATTCACTCTTCACCGAAATGGAAACTCTATTTTCTACCATGATTCACTACTTGCTTGCTTGCTTAGAGTCCCAAAGCCAATCAATGGAAAATAATCAATTTCAATTTTGTTTTAATGAAATGTGCATAACAAATTTCTTTTCCCATTGAAAATATAAACATATGTATACGTTCAAGCAACAAATCAATTCTTGCAATCCCAACAATTCACATTCATATATATACATGTTCCATAATACAAGCATGTAGTTAATTGTATGTGTATTTTCCCATAATATTGTTGGAGTTGTATTATTTATACAATTTGGGTTACACAGAGCCCAAGTGGACATACTATGCTAGCAAACAAGGCATGGGTTGATTTGGTTGTGGAATTCTTCCCAATGGTCCAAACAAAATACAATTGAGTTGTTGCTCATGGTCAACATTACAAAGACTTCATAAATGTAGAAACTAAAGGCTGAGTGGCTATGGGTTCCATCAAATTACCAACTAAGAGAATGATGGACAAGATAGAAGGTTGTAGTAGCATTCTTACTATTATGGATTTGGACTAATCAAAGGAAAATACGACCTACACATCATTAAAATCTATAGGAAGTGATTAAGAAAATGAGGGAGGATTTGATTAGACTATGGTTTATGAAGGAAAATTCCCAACAACTCAATGCAATTCCTAGAGTATACACAAATAAGTGTAGTCAAGAAGAGGTTGGTTGTAGTGTGTGATTTAACAAACCAATGAATCAAGAACCATTAATACAAATTGCAACTTGTGGTTATGTAGAGCCCATACTAACGGTGAATTAAACCATAAGTTAGAGTCAATTAAATAACTTGGGACTAGAACATTGAACCCAATGATTATGGTATTGGCAATAGATACCATCATAATTTAAATAAGGGAGAATCAATTCCATTATGTACTGGAATTAATTAACAATAAAAGGAATTACTAGCAATTATCATTAGCATAACTAGAGCACTGCACTTCTTAAACCAATAATGCAACCAAACCCAATAAAAAAAGCAAACRCAAGTAACACATAGACACATAATTTACCCTAGAAACCTAAACCAAAAAACCATGATTTAGTGGGGGTGGGGGAGGGTTATTATGCTCAATAAATTGCTACAAACGTGAGCTTTGCATTCCCAAATTAGGGATTTAAWGCATTCTTACTCATTGGAAAAATTGTAGATGGCTTCAGCTCAGAGATAGCCTTTAAGCTTCGAACATGCTTCTTCTTCCAAGTCCTTTATGTTTTGATACTACCTTATTTCTTCATTTCCTCTCAACCTTTCTTCCTCTCCTCCTCATTGTCATCCTCCCTTAATTCCAACAACCTTTTTTTTTTTTAATAAGGCTACCTTGGAAGGCCAACCATCAGATGAGTATTTTCATCTTCCATGGATTTTGTACAATTTATTAGACTTTGAAAAAATAAAATTACAAATTTTAAGTTAAGGAAAATGTTTTAGATCCATTTCAGATCACACCTCCCCATTTGCAAGATTTTGGTCTACAAAAGCTTCAATTCCCTTTGATYTT
Source organism: Picea mariana (assembly GCA_032191745.1). Lineage (NCBI taxonomy): Eukaryota > Viridiplantae > Streptophyta > Pinopsida > Pinales > Pinaceae > Picea > Picea mariana. The sequence continues at coordinate 14,022 of JASDQU010172826.1, forward strand.
TTTTTTCTCTACATCTGCAYGCCTACCTCCTTTTCTACCATCAATAAATCTCTGGCAGATCTCTAAGAAAGGGTGCCTCCATTCCAAGATGGAAGATAAGAGTTGAATAGGGGCTACCTTTGGCATGATTTTTCTATCCATGTCATGGATAGAGATGAAATCCTCTATTGCAATAGGTCGCTAGACAATTATTTCTCCTTGGATTGCAGGTGTAAATAACTCCTCTTTCCCCTGAACCTTGACTCTTCAAGATTTCTTCTTAGCTATTCAATTCTTAAGATGGAGTTCCAGGTGAAGCCTCCAACAATTGGCCTCCCAATATCCATTCAATCTATAGTAATAACAATACTTCTTGCATGGGTTGCTTGCCATTCTAGAGTGCAAATAATTGTTATCCTTATATCCTATTTTCTTGCAATAGAAAACAAAAAAACCATGCCATATCTTTTTGGTTTGTGATGATGCTTTCCAACTTGGTTGCTTGGTCTCCCAAGTGTTGGAGCAGATTTGGGTGGTATAATCATCTGTTTCCTACCCTCTTCCAAGCCTCTGCAAGAAGATTTAAGTCACATGTTTCCTATTCATTTTCTAGCTACCTTTTCCTCTAAGGGAATGGCTTCTTTTTCAATTCCTCTTACCTTAACAAAGGTGGTTTGAGTTGAATTTGTGCTTACTTCTTATCCATTGAATCCTAGGTGTTCATGCTTAGGCCTCTGCTGAGCTACAATGGGAATCAAAATCCCTTGCCCTTTCTTTCCTAACCCTTGGCCATCATAGCTCATTTGCATCAATAACTTGGAACCAATTGTTGGCAAATGTTTAACAGGTAGAGTATGCTTGTCATTGATGGCAAGTACAACAGTGAAGATGGCAGGATTAGAGTGTGCATCGATGGAAAAACAGGAACAACGTAAGCTCAAGAGGAATTAGCGTAGAGTCGAATGCAGTGCGTTTAATAGGTAGAAGGATAAAATTAAGGGCATCCATATTTCTCCATCTGCAGGAGAAAGGAAGAAGGATAAAATCCCTTAGGGATCTGAGCATGTGAGAATCTTAGGAGAGACAACATCCATATTTATCCATCTGTAGGAGAAAGGAAGAAGGATAAAGTCCCTTAGGGATATGAGCGTGTGAGAAGCTCAGGAGAGACAACACTGAGTGTGCATGTGAAGACTCTGCAGAGGCGTAGAAGTCCAAGAATCCCTTGGGGATTTGAAAGTGAAAGCTCAGGAGGAACAACGTCGAGGAGATTGCGCGCAGCAAAGCTCAAGATACAGGAGTTCGCAGAGGAGAAGGAAGACAAAGGTCGAGGCCATTGAGAACTTGCAATTCTCCCAAGGTTGGGAGGAAAGTTTGCAAAGCTCAGGAGGGAGCACAGCCGCCGTCAGATTGGCTGAAGAAGAAGATCTGGACCATTGGTTTCTACGTCCAGGAGGCACTCAGGAGAAGCCTACAGAAGGGAGAGATCGAGAGCCGTTGGATCTCATTCAAAAATCCCGTCAGCCGTCAGATCGGACAGGAGTTGCACGAGGTTTACCATCGGGAAAAGCCAAGGTGAAATCCCAAAAGGAGGGTTGACTCATCGGGGTTTCACATATCGAGAATCCCGTGAGCCACTGCATTGCGGCATTGAAAAGCTCGAAACCCCAACGAGTGGTAAGACTGCGGTCACGGAGATAATGGTCATATGGGCTAGGATCCTAGCCAGGAGAGCTAGTGCGTAAAGAGTGCGTCGGGATTCGAGGGATTGCGAATCCCGAGGACATACATGTTTCGACATTGAAAATTCAGATCTGAGCGCAGGGTCCGACCACCGTTGGATCGAGGAAAACTTGCACAATCTTTAAAAAGTGCAAGGAGTAGAGGGCTCACAAATCCCGGAAGCAGGAGGACCGTCCATCTTAGGGGGTTATGTGGACCGTTGATCCGACTCCCTATCAGGGTTTCGAGGATCGAGATTTGGAGATGTCAAAGAATATTGACATCAAGAATCCCGAAATCGCAATGTGTGAAATCCCGACTGAACCTGAATCGTCAGATCAAGATGTGATCTAGACCGTCGACCTGACTCATGTCAGCAGACCATGTCAGCTAGGAACATGTGGCACAACCAGGTAATGACAAGTGTCATACTGATTCAACATTTCAGGCACATGTAAGTCACGAATTAGAGTTACACGTGGCAGTATTCAACACGTGTCAATCCACGTGTGACGTCAGCAGATGGACACCACATCGGAGTTTCGAGGATCGCGTTTTGGAAATGTCAAAGAAACATTGCAACAGGAATCCCGATTTCTCGATATGCAAAATCACGACTTAAATCGCAGCCGTTGAATCAAGATCAAATCTGTACTGTTGATTCCAATCAATGGAGAGGCATCGAGGATCGAGAGTTAGACATGTCACAGAAAATTGACATCAGGAATCCCGATATCGCAATAGGTGAAATTGCGATATAATCTGAACCATCAGATCAAGTGTTGATCAGAGGGATACTGATGCATGACATAGTGAAACTACCAGAAACCATTGATGGCATCTGCTAGAGAATTCGAAGAAACCCCTGTGTGATCGCCAGAGGAGATGAAGAGTCTCCAAGCTTCGTCCAAATGAAGGAAGAATATTTTTAGAAGGGATTGACAGATGGATGAGCGTGGAATCCTGTAACTAAAACAGAGAAGGTGAGCTCGACTGTCACAGAGAAGAAAAAGAGTCCCAACTGCCAGAGAGGCTGAGGAATCTCAACAT
>JASDQU010172829.1:14088-33667 GCA_032191745.1 Picea mariana
TTAAATGCTCAATGCAATGCATGAAAAGAAATCTAGTCTATTGAGAGAAAGAAAGACTAACAACTAATTCTTGAGCAAACTTCTATCTAATCTATCAAAGCAAAGTCTATCTATCCTACAACAACAATAAAACTTTATTCTAACCTATGAAAGAAAGAAACTATATCTATGAAAGTGGGAAAACTATCTTTTAACCTATGATAATTCAAATATAATGTTGGTGGTGTGTGAATGTCTTCAGTGTTAGATGATATCTCAATAGCACTTGACAACAAAGGATAATTCCAGTGGTATGAACTCAACACTAATCTCAATGGAAAAGTGAAAGGTATGGATTAAACAATCCAATGAGAGTTTAGCCACGACAAAACAATGTTAAATACCCTGCATGTTCATATATGAACCATCAACAACATAACAAGATCATCATTTATACTTCTATACTACATAAGCAAAACTAGATTCAACCATTAGCTAAGAAATTCAATTGCATTTTAATCCTAGGAAAGGAAATTACATAAATGAAACTATACTACATCTATTCTAACAATTCAAACTGCAAGAAATAAATGCTTAAAAACAGAAATTAAAAGTAAACAAACAATTTCATTAACCAACAAATAGCTAAGCCAATTATACATAAAAATGAAATAAGCAAGCTATGATTAAGAACTGAAATCAATTCTATCCATCCATCAAACCCTTGTCAAAGAAAACCTAATTAAAAACTCTATTCTATTCTAATTAAAACTCTGTTTTAAACTTGATTCTACAATTATAAATGAAAGCATAATCTAATATCTGACTACACATGGGGTTAGTCTAGGGATCTACAGATCCATTCCTAACTACAAGATCAATTCACGTTAGCACAAGCCTTCATACTAACCTACAAAAGAGAGTTAAATTAATTTAAACTACAACAACAAGTTAAATAACAAAAGAAAAATACATGTACAGGAAATAAAGAGAGACAACTAAACTACAAAAATGCATAAATAAACTAAAGAAGAGTTACCAGACTGCTGGTGCCCCCCCCAGCAAGTCGTGGTCACTCTTTAGAAGCACACCACGATCTTAACAAGGCAAATCCACCATTAAAGCTTGAAAACACAGTTCTGGCACAATTCTGGCAATGTAAAATATCAAAACAGAGAAAAAACGAATTTGTGTCTAATACACTGGTTCTTCTCCTTGGTTAACAATCTGATGACCATCCTATCAGTATTTATAAGCTTACAACCCAATTGGTCGACCACAGGAGGGTCGAACCACTTCTGATTTCGTCAAAATACAATAAATGATGTCCTAACTAACAAAATGGAGCAAGCCAATAATCGCCTTCTTTGGACAACTGAAATTGAGTTGTCTTGAGCTTAATAGTTGGAGGGGGCGATCATGAAGAAAATCCATGTGCCTGATTTTTCCATCACTGGCCGCTAATGCCATAACTGCCAACTCGCCTTGCATTTTTGTGCAATACTGGGTGCTGGAACGAGTGCCAGATTGGGTACCGGAATGAGTGCTGGAACGAGTGCCAGATCAAGTGCCGGAATGGGAAACATGGTGCATTTTTCCCTGTAACAGCAGAAAAACATGAATTAATTCTTGGAAATCATAGAACATGGTGAATTAAACTTGATTTAATCATTAAACATGAATTACACGTACCTTATGCCGATCATACCATTTTATCATCAAATTCTCCAAAAAAATCCTTCAAAAGATGAAAAACACATACATACATATGGAAAAAGTGTATAATAACCGTCATGAAAATGATCATGTCTCGGGCCCAACATTACCCCCACACCTAAGATTTTGCAGGTCCCACTGCAAACAAAAAGAAATTTCCCTTCATGATTAAACTTGCGAAGGAGGGGGTGTATTAGCTTTAGAAGCTTCTCTCTCTTGCCCGACGGATTTTGACTTAGGATTTCCATGGTGTTTCAATTGCATCTAGAGACTATTATTGGTGGTAGTTAATATCATCAACCTAACGCTGTAGAGAACTCATCTTGGGTTGTAGGACAACATTATCATGGCGTAAATGACAACTCAGTGTTTCATGCTCTCTAAGTTTGAACTGGAAGGTTTGGAGTTTTTGGAGGCTGCTGATGACATTTGAGGAAGCCTTGAGATTTATATTATACCATTGATCTCTTAAACCATGCAAAACAACAATTTTACCTCTGTAATAATTAGTTCCAAAGGTGACTTCCCATAAGCGCAACAATTATGGCCTGGCGAACTTGTGAAAAATAGGTATCAAAGTGACACCTATAACTACAAGGTAGTAAAACCTATGTAAAAAATGAGAGAGGATTTTGTTTTTGAATATTTTATTGACAAAAAATTCTCTTGGTTTTCAAAAATTAACTTTCAGTTGTTAGGAAAACACACCAAGAAAACATGACTAAAACAAAAAAAACAGAGTGTCTTATTTTCTGAAAAACTAGGCCTCTAAGAGATGTGAATATAACCAAAACCATAACGTACATTTAGAATGAGAGAGTTTATTGTGTTTTAATATGTCCTTGATACAAACCTCTCTTGGTTTTCAAAAATTCATTCCCTGTTATTAGGAAAACACAAAAAGAAAATATGACTATAAAAGGAAAAAAACAGAGTGTTTTATTTTCTGAAAGCATAGGCCTCTAAGATGATAGAATATATCCCAAACCATAAAGTATATTCAAAAACTGAGAGAGGTTATCTTATTTTGGTATTGTATGAACAAAAACCTCCTCCAGGTTTCAAAATTACTTTCCCATTTGTTCATAATCCCAGATTGAAGTTGGTTACTCAAAACTTGCAGAAGTGTAGCGTGCTCTTAGCAGAAACGCAATGTGGTCTTTGATAGGAATTTTGGAGGCCTTGCCAGAGGAATTTTGGGCTGAAAGTGGTATGGGTGGAAATTTTATGATGTCTTCTACACAATGGAACCATCAAGAACTGCAAATGCCTTCTCCAAACCTCTAAAAAACTAACTTCGAGTCAAGTTGTCCAAATGTGCAAAAACCCTCCTATAGTGACTGTATTTGGGGGATTTATCTCAAACAATAACACTTGTGCATAAAATGAAGGATGTTTTTGTTTCTTGTTCAATTATTGAAAAAAAATTCTTTTACTTTTGTCAAATTCATCTTCCTTAATTCAAAAACCAATTTTTAAGTAGAATTTTGACCAAGACAATCTTTTGAAAATTTATGATAAGAAATGATGACATGACCATGATGAAAATTCTTGGATGAGTGGAGGGAGTAGTATTGACACCTAGAAACACCAATGAAAATTTTACAACCAAGATATGTCAAATTATATTTGAGAATTTTATTTTGAATATATAACAATTTGACCTAATAATCCTATCAATCACATGAAAGAGTAAATTTGATCACTGGTGACTGACAGAACTGACAAATACTAAAAAAAGGCTTGGTTTGTACTGGTAGGCATGGTGAACAGGAGAATTTTTATTTCCTATCATCAATATGTAACAATTCAAACAACTGATCCTCTTTTCAAAATCTTGTAATACAGATAACAGTAAGTATTTAGCAGTTGTAATCGCTTTGCATTTGTCACAAAGAGTATTTAAGTATAAGCAGTCTTCTATAACATAAACATAAAAATGCACATGAGATTATAACACACACAATGATGTCAACAATATATGATTTAGAATACCAATAAAAAAAACTGTTGATATAATATCCCAAGACTTTGTAAAAAGACAGTATGACAGAATTTTGACAGAAATCCTACTTCCTCTTCTCATGGGTTTTCTATACAAATGGGCAATGCTTAGCATTTTTATCTCAAGAAAACTCCCCCCAGGCTGAAGATATGGCACATCCTCGTGCCATGAATTAGCAATAGGCTTCTTGGTCTTTTTGCCCGATGAGGCTGCAGGGGTATCAACAAGTTTCTTCAACAAAGGAATAGCTTGAGCATGAGGGTTTGGGTGGAGTAAGAGTCCCTAGATCAAGAGTCTTCTTGCTAGTCTTGATTGTAAGATGAGGGTTTGCAAATTGGTATATGAACTCATCCCATGTTTTCTCCTGTTTTTCCAACTCGGCTAAGACAAGTAGTTTGATAAGGCCATGGTGAAATAGATTGTTATGGGGATTGGTTACATCCTTCCTCACTTGGGAAGACATATTCTCAAGACTCTTTAAGAAGTAAAATGGAAAGTTACATTGGCTTATGGAACTAAAAGTGAGCTAATAATCGAAATTGACAGGATTTAAAGATGGAATATCTACCTTCACATGTAATCAATTTGGTGATGACTATGAGAGGGTTGATTAGATCCTCTTTTATCCACTCCTTGGAGTATCCCTTAGCTCACTAGATGTTCTGAAATTTGGTTTTGAAACCCTATTATAGCTTTCTCTTGGCAACTGGTGGTGTTTAAATCAATTGGGAGCTTTGTGGCTGAGGCAATTGATTCCTCAGAAGCCACGAACACAATGAATAGGAGTTGAGGTAGGCTAGGAGTAATGTAATGTCAAACCTACAATGAACAACATGTAACAAATTTAAACCAACAGAGTGGTCTATTAAGGACATATACAACAATTTATAGCACACATGAGTTTAGCACTTCAAGATAAAATGACTGTTGATGTAATAACCTGTATCATGAAAATAATACAAAATTTTTACAAAGATTTAATTCTTCTAGGAAATGTTATCATTTGTAAACTCATGAACCCCTCCCCCACACCTAAGTATTATGACACCTCACAATAAAAAATATAGGAAACCAATCAGTTCTCCCAATGGCCGAAGATTTACAACATGTCAAGTGTAAAGATAAAATTTCACAGATTGGTCTAACGAGACAGTTAGAAGATGGCCCCACCTATAGGATAAGAGATCCTATATATAGATAAGAAGAGGTAGGAAAGAGAGTTTCAAGATAGTCTCAGAGTTAGTTCCCAATGGCAAGTTTATGGAGTTCATTAACCTTAGCTTAACCATACATACTTCATGTCAGCTTTTTCTGCAAGTAATGTCGTACATCAGGAAAAGTTTAAATTTATTATTTATTTTTGGCAGATTACCATCCTCACTAGGTAGAATGCCCCACTGCCAGCAAGCCTGTTCAGTACTCTGGCGGGTTTACCTAGTCATACCATAGGCCAGTACCTGCTGCCAGAAGACCTATTCAGTATCCTAACGGGTTAGCCTCTTAAACCCTCAAAGACTGACCCTCCATACTTTGAGATTTTAGTATAAGATTGCTTATGCAAGAAGATGGGGGAACAACTCTGAAAACAACTTTTTCTTTCTCTTTTTTTTTTCAATTGGGATGGTATTTATGTTAGAGGATGACTTTCCGTTATATTCCTTAGTAATTGTCCTTATGTAAGGGGTACTTAAGAAGATGCGGCCTATCTAAAGATATGATATAATCAAGCTATTTAGTGTGTAGTGGATGGTACCATTGAGAAAGAACAGAAAGGTGTCTCTAGGCTCAACTCACTTTCTTTTGTAAGTTATTGTGATGTTTCCATGACTAACCACTAATTAGACCTCCTTGTTACTCTTTGATAAAGACACTTGACTCACTTACTCAGGTTTCTTGGAAAAACTGTACGAGAGACCTCTAAGCTTGATGGTTATGGTGTCACTTCCTTATACAGTGGTGAAGAGTTTCAAGAGCAACTGCTTTTTAAAATGACTTAATAACAAGAAGATGAAAATCTTTTCAAAGACATGGATAACTAAAACAATTCATTATTCATTTGATGCTTAGCAGACAACAAGGTTCAAGTGTAACAATGTTTTGAGGAAAAATTCTTCTTTTATATTTCCTTGAAACTGTCTACTCCTGGTGAAATAAATACCTATAGAGATCTCTAAAACTGTTTGCAAAAACCACACTCTAAAATATAATAAACTAATGAGATCAATGAGATCAAGTCATAGGAACATGTATCTCATAGTTCTCTTATTAAAAGAAAATGTAAAATGAGGTTGCATTAGACTTTAAGCTAAACTAACAACATGCAACTTTTATTTACTATCCTACCCTACCTAAAAACAAAGGGAAAATCTTTATTCAAGTGTAAGAACTCTTCCAATGTAACCATGTGCAGAGCAAGATAAGAAACATACTAATATCCATATATTGAAAAGTTACCGCAGTGATTACCTGGGTATGAAGAACAAACCAACCTACTTGTTATGGCATCAGAAGGTGTTGAAGAAGAGAATAGTATTGTGGCCTGATGACCTCTTGAAACCAAATTTCAATGTAATCTTGATGTTCATCAACAGTAATTTCTATGTTCTCCTTCATTATGCTATGCAGATCCTCTTATTTTGGATGATTGATTTATGAATTACATAAAGGATCTGTTGAGATGGATGTTTAGAACTCCTCAATCTCAGGTCTTAGTGATTGCTCTCCATTGGATGTAGTCCATAATTTTTCATTTTCCTTCGCATTTTGGTGAGGAAAATCATTCTGTAGCTCATAGGACCTTGATTCTTCTAATATTTCTGGAGAGGTAGATACGCTTTTGGCTACTGCCAAAATATGTTCTTCTTGAAAAGAAGAAATCCCGACTATTGCTAGGATTTATGAGAGTTTTTCCAAACTAACGGTCATCTTCGAATTCATTCTCTTGGTGGTGGTAAGGAAACAAAGGTTGTGTTGTTTGGTTCGGCGGAAGGCTTGAGTGGTCTTTCCTCCTTTCTTAATATGATTGATGCTTTAATTTATTGTTCTATAGTGCTCCATGTGTTAGTCTCTTCAGAGACTATTTTAGCTATTTGAGTTGAGCTAGCTTTTGTTTTTCAGTATCGGTCTACAGATTTTATAAGCGGAATGTTCCTTCCCCCAAAGAGATTGGAAGGAACCTTGGTTGAAAGGTCAGATTTTGATTTAATGTATCTACCTTGTGGGTCTCTAGGCCTATTCATGAAACAAATCAAAAACAAAAAGAAAAATCTACCATTTGGTTTCTAAGTCTATTCATGAAAGTAAACAAAAACAAAAAGAAAAACTACCATTGGGTTTGGGGGAACCTGCTATAGAAGATGCACAAGTTCTTACCTCTCGTCTTAAAGCTCCCTCACCACCAAGCTAATGCTAAGGTCTAAGGAGGATCTATTTCCTAACTACTTCTTACCTTAAGACAACTCCCGACAACGATGCCAAAATGATGGGTGTTATATATGCACTAAAAACACAGTAAAAACCCTCAATTAAATTGTCAACCTGGGGTAAGTAAACTTAGAGTTGTAGCAAAATATATGCCAAAGGTAGAAGGCTGGTAGGAGTATAGTCTAATTAACAAAGCTAGCTATCTACGAATAATATACTCGAGCAAAGATATCTAATGAGCAAACCCTACTAAGCAAATTGAAACTATGTAACCTAAGTACTTTTGGGCCAAGGATCGATGGATAGTTCCTAAGAAAGAAAGTAAAACCCTATGTAAAGCAAACTAATTCAACAGTAAGCAATAAGAAACTATTTAAGCATAAAAATAAGCGAATAACCAAATAAAACTTCTTTAACTTCCCAACCTAAATTCAATGAGAAACTACCCTATGAAAGAAAATAAATAAGAGTAAGCAAAATCACCTATCTAACCTATTAAAGAAAATAGACAAGTACGCAAAGACACCTAACTAACCTACTAAAGAAAAAGACAAGTAAGCAAAGGCAACTACCTAACCTATAAAAGCAAAAGACAAGTAAGCAAAGGCAACTAACTACTGCAAGAAAAACTTATCATTGAACAACTATATAGCCTAAGAGGAAAGTGGACTAAATGCCTAATGCAAAACTATTTCTCTTGCATGAAAGGAAATTTAAATGCTCAATGCAATGCATGAAAGGAAATCTAGTCTATTGAGAGCAAGAAAGACTAACAACTAATTCTTGAGCAAACTGCTATCTAATCTATCAAATCAAATTCTATCTATCCTACAACGGCAATAAAACTTTATTCTAACCTATGAAAGCAAGAAACTATATCTATGAAAGCAAGAAAACTATCTTTTAACCTATGATAATTCAAATATAATGATGGTGGTTGTGTGAATGTCTTCGGTGTCGGATGATATCTCAATAGCACTTGACAACAAAGGATAATTCCAGTGGTATGAACTCACCACTAATCTCAATGGCAAAGTGAAAGGTATGGATTAAACAATCCAATGAGAGTTTAGCCATGAAAAAACAATGTTAAATACCCTGCATATTCATATATGAACCATCAACAACATAACGAGATCATCATTTATACTTCGATACTACATAAGAAAACTAGATTCAACCATTAACTAAGAAATTCAATTGCATTTTGATCCTAAGAAAGGAAATTACATAAGTGAAACTATACTACATCTATTCTAACAATTCAAACTGCAAGAAAGAAATGCTTAAAAACAGAAATTAAAAGTAAACTAACAATTACATTAACCAACAACTAGCTAAGAAAATTCTACATAAAAATGAAAAAAGCAATCTATGATTAAGAACTGAAATCAATTCTATCCATCCATCAAACCTATGTCAAAGAAAACCCAATTAAAAACTATGTTCTATTCTAATTAAAACTCTGTTTTAAACTTGATTCTACAATTATAAATGAAAACGCAATCTAATATCTAACAACACATGGGGTTATTCTAGGGATCTGCAAATCCGTTCCTAACTACAAGATCAATTGATGTTAGCACAAGCCTTCATACTAACCTACAAAAGAGAGTTAAATTAATTAAAACTACAACAGCAAGTTAAATAACAAAAGAAAAATGCATGTACAAGAAATAAAGAGAGACAACTAAACTACAAAAATGCATAAATAAACTAAAGAAGAGTTACCAGACTACTGGTGGGCCCCCCAGCAAGTCGTGGTCACTCTTTAGAAGCACACCACCATCTTAACAAGGCGAATCCACCATTAAAGATTGAAAACGCAGTTCTGGCACAATTCTGGCAATGTAAAATATCAAAACAGAGAAAAAATGAATTTGTCTCTAATACACTAGTTCTTCTCCTTGGTTAACAATCTGATGACCATCCTATCAGTATTTATAAGCTTACAACCCAAGTGGTTGACCACAGGAGGGTCGAACCACTTCTAATTTTGGCAAATTACAATAAATGATGCCCTAACTGACAAAACGGAGAAAGCCAATAATCGCCTTCTTTGGACAACTGAAATCGAGTTGTCTTGAGCTTAGTAGCTGGAGGGGGCAATCATGAAGTAAACCCATGTGCCTGATTTGTCCATCACTGGCCACCAATGCCATAACTGCCAACTTGCCTTGCGTTTTTGTGCAATACTGGGTGCTAGAACGAGTGTCGGATTGGGTACCAGAATGAGTGTCAGATCAAGTGCCAGAACTGGAAACATTGTGTGTTTTGCCCTGTAACAGCAGAAAAAAATGAATTAACTCTTGGAAATCATAGAACATGATGAATTAAACTTTATTTAATCATTAAACATGAATTACATGTACCTTATGCCGATCATACCATTTTATCATCAAATTCTCCCAAAAGATCCTTCAAAAGATGAAAAACACATACATACATATGGAAAAAGTGTATAATAACCGTCATGAAAATGATCATATCTCGGGCCCAACAGGAAACGTTTTGTGAGAAAAAGGAAATAGAGGAACCCTCATTATTTATAGTCATGGCCACCTGGGAATCCTTCAAGGATTCTATTAAGGAACAATACTACCCTGTCAGAATTTATGACAAATTGTATACCAAATGGACCACACTGCAGCAAGAAAGAGACCAAGCAGTTTCATATTTCACAAAGATCTTCCATACCTTACGCACCAAGCTAGGTATCAAATATTTAGAGCGACATATGGTGCTCAAGTATCGCGGTGCTCTGCATAGATACATCCAGACCGAAATGGAATTTCTGGACATCTCATCCTTGGGCGCGACCTACCGATATGTCGTCAAAATAGAGTAGAAGCTCAAACAAAAGACGCGACAATTTGGGCCGGGGAACCCCTCACAACAAAAGATGCAACAATTTGGGCCGGGGAACCCCTCACAACAAAAGCCAAGAAAGGGCGGCCCCAACCCATAGAACAAAGGACAGAACAAATATGGACAGTATCAGGACAACCAGTCCAAGCCACAAGCAAAGAAGGACACTGGAAAGACAAAGAAAGATACCGGGAAGTGGTGCGACTTTGAGAAGAGCCCTTGGCATAACATTGCTGATTGCCGCTCAAAGCAGTCGCTGGTGGCTGAAGTGAAAGACTCTGAACTAGATGTGGGTTTTGACTTTGAGTCGGAACTAGAAAGGGGAAGATAGATCATTGACGCGGAACCCAATGCCACCATTTCTACCACCAAGCTCCAACAGGGTGAACCAGATGAGCCAAAAGAAGGAGAGTGCCTCTTCCATTCACAGATGTGGGTAAAAGGCACCCCGCTGCACTTCATCGTTGATAGTGGTATCCAAAAGAACCTCATCTCAGTAGAGGTTGTCAAACGGCTGGCCCTGCAGACAATGCCACACCCACAACCCTACTCCATTGGATGGCTCTGCCAAGGAAGCGATCTCCACGTCAGCCAACAGTGTCAACTATCATATGGAATCAAGCCCTTCAAAGATGAGGTATTGTGTGATGTTTCTCCTCTCGAAGTTTTTGATGTTCTTTTGGGCCAACCTTATTTATGGAAACTTCATGTTGTATATGAGTCTAGGCCTCATAGTGTTATTATTACTTTGAATAGGAAATTGTACAGGATACCCGAGGCTGTCCCACCTAGTGTTATGTGCTTGATCTTTGCTAAGAAATGTAGGAAGGTCATCTCTCATACGGAGAAGTTTGTATTCTTTTTTATTCACTCTCAGAATGAGAGAAAGATCATAGCCACATACAGGGTCTCTGCGACTGACCTCTCCACATAGCAGAAGCAAGTAGATAAGGTCATCGAAGAATACTTAGATATATTATCCTCACCTACTAGGGTACCTTTGCACTACCAGGTCAAGCACCCCATCGATCTGATCCCCGATGCACCACTTCCCAATGGGTCAGCCTATCTCCACTCTTTGTTAGAGAATGAGGAGATCAAGCAATAGATCCAAAAATTTCTCCACAAGGGGCACATGCATCCCAGCTCATCACCTTGTGGGAGCCCAATCGTGCTGGTACAGAAGAAAGATGGAACCTGGCGACTTTGCATTGATTACTGGGCTCTAGGGATGATTTTAAGGATGGAAATTTATATTAAAATGTAGAAACATGGGCTAATTTTACAAGTCCTTAATATGAAAAGTGTAAAATGTTTGGCTATAGTTTTTTAAAAATATTCAAATTTCTAAGGATTTTATATAGTTTCTATAAAATTTTGTCGATTTTTAAGGTAAAATAAATTTATTCTATGGAATTTGGGCAAATCATTTTTTGAAAAAATGGAAATTAGCGAATATTGTTTTGGGAAAAACCATGGAAAATTAGCCCATTCGCGAAATTTATCCCCTAAAATCATCTATGCTGGGCTTTGAATAAAATCACAGTGAGAAACAGATACCCGGTTCCCTAAATCGATGACCTCCTTGATCAAATAATGGGGGCCAAATACTTCAGTAAGATTGATCTGAAGTTTGGCTACCACCAAGTCCCAATAGAACAATCAAATGTATGGAAGACCACCTTCAAGTCAAAGGAAGGCCTTTATGAATGGTTGGTCATGCCCTTTGGTCTAACAAATGCTCCAGCCACTTTCATGAGGATGATGGATGATATCCTGCAACCATTCACCCATACTTTTGTGGTGGTGTATCTGGATGGCATTCTCATTTACAACAAGACTTGGGCCAAACACTTGCAGCATATTCAGCAGGTTCTGCACACCCTGCAGCAGTACAAGCTATACACCAACTTGGAAAAATGATCCTTTGGCATGGACAGGGTCCATTACCTAGGCTACATCATTGATCAACATGGCGTACATGTGGATCCATCCAAGATACAAGTCATCCGTGACTGGCCAGCCCCAACCACATTCACTGAGCTTCAGAGCTTCTTGGGCCTTGCCAATTTCTACCCTAGGTTTGTGTTGGGATTCTCCCATATTGCATGGACCCTCCACCAAATAACTAGGGGTGGTGGTAAGGAAAAATTTGTGTGGGGTCGACCCCAAAAAAAAGCGTTCGATGATTTGAAGCAGTGCTTGTGCTCAACCCCAGTACTTTCACTACCAGACCTACAGCAACCCTTTGAGATTGAGACTGATGCCTCAGACTATGTTGTGGGTGTCGTTTTCATGCAGCATGGCCACCACGTGGCCTATCATAGTGAGACACTATCAGATGTTGTCCATAAGTACCCTACTTATGACAAAGAAATGTACTCCATTGTGAAATCCTGTTGCCAGTGGAGAAATTACATTCTTGGGAGGGAAACAGTCATCCACACTGATCATAAGCCACTGCAGTTCATACAGACATAAGGAAAATTGTAGAATGACCGCCATCAAAAGTGGTCCACATACTTGTAGCAATTCCACCTCAACATCAAGTATAAAATAGGAAGCACCAACTGCGTTGTTGATTTCCTTAGCATACCACCAGTCACAGAACTCACCATAGTGCTAGACTCTTGCAGCCATGAGACCTCTAGATGGCCCCAACTTTATGAGACAGACTAGGACTTCGCCACAACCTACCAAATGTTGGGTGCAAAGGAAGTTGTCGATAATTTCCATCTTCAGGATGGGTTGTTGTGTCATCTGGGCCATATCTCTGTTCCATCAAGCAGGCAAGTGAAGATGATCTGGTAATCCCACTACAGTCGAGTGGTAGGACACTTCGGCGTCAAAAAGACAGTGGCGTTGCTACAAAAACATTTCTACTGGCTGAAACTTCGACAGGAGGTCAGCAAGTACATCAGGTCTTTCACTGCCTGTGTTATTGCCAAACCAACCACTAAGAAATAGGTCCTGTACACCCCTCTTCCTACTCCTGACAGGCCATGGGAATCCATTTCAATGGACTACATGTCGGGCCTCCAATCCACCAAGCGGGGAAATGACTGTGTTTTTGTGGTTGTTGATCGTTTTTCTAAGATGGCAATTATGGTTTCCTACAAGAAGAGCATCACAGCAAAAGCCATTGCCAAGCTCTTCTTTGAATGAGTCTGGGTACATTTTGGAATCCCACAAACCATTGTCTCATATCGGGACAATCGATTTCTCAGCACATTATGGTCAAGCCTCTGGTTACTGTTGGACACCAAGCTCACCAAATCCACAACCTTCCACCCCCAGACCAGTGGCCAAACTAAGGTCATAAATTGAATGATCATGCATATCCTATGTATGTATAATTCCAAGCACCCTTGCACATGGTATGAGAGTCTTCCCTATGTCCAGCATAGCTACAACTGAGCCCTGCATAGCTCAACCGGCCACAGCCCCTTTCAGGTGGCGTTGGGATTCCAATCATTGGGTCCCATAGATGTTGCACTTCCCCTTGCAGTCACCTAGACCGACTCCTCTCCTGTTCCAACTAAGGATGAAAAAGACACCCAGTTCATTGAGAGGATCCAATACATCTTCCAACAGGTTTAGGATATCCTACAGAAGTCCAATGACAAGTACAAGCAGTGCCAAGATCAACATCGGGTGCCACATAAGTTTCAGGTGGGCGACAAAGTTTGGTTGCACTTGCAGAAGAACGCCTTACAGGATCCCATCGGAAGCTTCACCCACTTTGTTATGGTTCGTACACCATCACCAAGGCTATGGGGGATAATGATTTTGAGCTTAACATTCCTCCTTTCCTTGGCCTACACCCAGTGTTCAACGTGGACCTCCTTTGGCCTTATTTCCCACCATTATTGGACACCTCAAACGTAGTAAAACAACTGACACCAATAGAGCTCAACCCCGACTACATAAAACAGGCATTAAGTGATCATATTGTGGACACACAAATCAAGGGCACTCGACAACAAAGGATCCAGCTTTATTGAGTCATCAAAGTAGGGTAGCTCTTGTACCAAGGCAAGTGGCTCACTTGGGGCCAAATTCATCAGAAATTTCCTCATCTGATGGGAGAACTCAACGCAATGGAGACCATTGATTCCTAAGGAGGGAGGATTGATCTAGGTGGATATTGGTTTCCACCCACCTTTTCCAGCTGGCTCAAAACAACTTTCTAGCAATTTTGATAATTTACTATTTTTAGCAGTTTTCGAGTCCTAAACTTATGGAGCCATTTTGAGGCCCTAAACAACGTATTTTGGGGTTTGTTGGGGTCGCAAAATTTCAACATGAAATCATATAATTTTGTGCAAATGTTGTATTCCTCAGATAGATATTTGCAATGGGATATCATACGCCTAAAACGGAGATCATATGCAAAAGTTACTACCCTGGGAAGTTGATGTTCTAACTTACCCAAATGGGGCCCACATGACTTTTGGCGCTTCATCTCCTAGGGTTATGTTTTTGGATGCTTAGGGATTTTGAAACTCCTGTTTATTGTAAAAAGGCCTTGAGAGCCTCATTGTAATCATCTTCTTGTGAAGGAGCACAGTTGTCACATCTCTTCTCAGAGATAAACCGCCACCATTCTAGAAAGTTTGTTTTCCGCTGCATTTTACAGTTTCAGCTTATTTCCTTATTGAATAGAAAACTAGTTTTACTATATCTCTATTATTCTGTGTTAAGAATATGGTAATAATCTGTAGTCATTTTGTTCTGCTCATAACATCCAGATCACCTATGCAACCATGAGGCACCCCATAACAATTCATCCTCATATCCATTGTAATTACAGTAGAAAGGACACACTCCTAATCTCACTATGGGGTTATCACTGTATGCCCCCCTGTATTTTTATGAAACACTCAAACCCAAATAATCCTAATTTTATTTATCAATCACATAGCTGGTTTGAATCCTTGTATAGTCGTTGTAGCTTGTGTTTAATACATATTATCCCACAAAAGAGTTAGCATTCAAATGAAGACAATTGATGAACATGTTATTGAATGGAAGGATCAATATTTATGTAAGAAATGGAACTAGAGGCATTACAATTTCTGATTTCTTGAGATTCTCCCTCCGATAAAATGCATACGTATAGACCCCAACAGGTTGGTGATTGATAAAAATGAAAATATTCACTTCTAAAAATACAACAGATCTACCCCAAAAATGTTTTAGGACTAGGCTGAATCTGATTTATCCAAAAAATTCTATTAAAACTTCCAAATCTATGATAGAAAATCATCACACGCAAGCCTATATTTTGGATATTCTCTCACAATGCATCAAATCTCGATCTCAAGACCGAGACAAGGCACTGAGCCATGAAGTGAGGAGCCCATGGGGAGCACATCGCACCCAAACCTCTTTTTTTAAACCAAATCAATACTATGACACTGAGGGAGGAGATCCCATGAAGGGAGTAGAGCCACAAGCTGGGGTTCTACTGCCAGTGGAGACCAAGCCACCCAGGTCTAAGAGTTTTGAGAACAAAAATTCAAGCCACTCCATCGCTTCTAGTTCACGCAACTTACTGAGTTCTGGAATCATGGATCCCTGCAACCGAGGCCTGTTTTGAACAAGTATTCCACTTGTAGGTTTCTACAAGTGTCCCTACAAGCCCATCCTGTGGCTGAGGGTACCAAAGCAGACATCAGAGGGAAAGTAATATGAGTTCCAGTGATCTGAAAGCAAGGGCCATTGTTTGTCTTGCAACGACTGTAGAGGAACGATATAGTAAGATCAGGATGGTGACCCTAGAGATTGACAGTATAATTGTGTTAATTCGAGTATAATTACCCATTAACTACAACAAGTATGCATGTTAACTACAACATGTATGCGTGAACACTTGGATAATAAAAGGAGACTCAAGGACAGTAGTATAGGGCAAGCTTATCTGGATAATCAATTCAGCCTTAATGTGTGATTCAATCCCAATCAATATTGTGCACCTTCCCACAAACCTAGATTGTTTGAAAGTCCCGCAGGCTTCTCGAGATAATAAATGTTAATTTAATATTGTTTATTTGGATACTATCCACAATCAAGCCTGCATGCCTTACCATTTCTCCATAGTCCCATAGAACCCACTCAAAAGATCAAACTTAATGAACCATTATCAGCGCATTAACACCAAGACCGAAACCCAATGCCCTTGAAAATAAGATTAATATTAATATGTCTTTTTAATAAATGTGTTGATATATATAGAAATATGTTATACATTTATATATATAAATTAATTAATTCACATTTTTTTTAATATGTTAGTATTTTAATAAATTATGACTTGATAAAGGAGAACATACATTATAGATAACTTTTAAAAACATAAAAATCTTGTTTATTTTATTTGAAAATAATTTATGATTATTATTATATAAACAATATAATTTGAGTTTTTAAAAGATGGTTTAAATTTTATATTTAAAATACCTAAGCTAGAACTAATAGACAAGGGATGTGATAATAGGTGAACTTTTCTTTTTTATATAATAATAATAAGGGAGAAGTGCAAATTATGATAATGGAATGTATAGCATAAAATTATGTGATAGTAAATAAAAGTAACAAATAATAAATTAAAGAATAGTAATATATATATATATATATATATATATATGGAATTAATAATTTGCTACATAAAGATTAAGAAATGTTAATATAATGATGATTAATATTAACAATGAAATGTTAATTAATGAGATTAGGGGGGGATTTATGACCAATTATAAGAGACTCATTACACAAAGAAATAAGCTCTATAAGAGTATAAAGTGATTTATGGAAGGGTTAGACACTTAAATAAGAAATCCAGTTAGAGTAAGGGGCGATGATACCACAGTGCTAGCACAACTAGCAAGGTAAGAAAGATAGAAGGATACCTACCAAGATACCAATCTTAGATGCTTTCGATCCCGACCTTTAGTCACTTACCCTAAAGAGAGTAATGTATGTTTATAGACAAGTAAAAATAAAAACTTACACCTAACCCTATGTTTGGAAGTATAAGTTGAGTGAATGTGGACTGCCTTAAACTCTTCCATGATAAGAATTTGGTTTGATGCAGATTTAGTTATTCAAGATGGTTAGGAATCAGCAAAATCGAGGTTGAGGGGCATCGTCACAAGGACCACCAACGTCGGCGCTGCCACCACCATCAACTGAATTTGCTCTCATTTTTTTCTTTTTAGAGGCTATTAATGAGACACTAAAGGGACACCAGTCAACTCATGTTGAAGTGGAACCCCCACCATCTAGAGTGGGTAACCATGAAACGTTAAGGGACTCAGAGGGAGGGCCTCCACCAGGGGACATCACCAGAGAACTATAGAATATAAAACTCCCAGAGATTGTTGGGGGATGTGCAAGTGAACGTGAAAAGGCATGGTTGGAAGGAATGACATGATGTTTCTCCGTAAGGGACTATGCTTCCACATCTAAGGCGAAGATAGAAATATTTTAGTTGAGGGATAGTGCCTTGAACTGGTGGGGTAATCTGGAGAGGCGATTGCACCTTACCTGAGACACCGTCTCATGGGAGATTTTTGAGGAAAGGTTTCGGAGGAAATATTTTCCTGCTTACTGTGAGGAACAACAAGTAGGAGCATTCCATGATCTAGTTCAGGGGAACAAGACTGTGGAAGAGTACGAGATCCGGTTCATGGAGCTGGTAAAATATGTCTCATACATGGATACCGATCAACGACAGGCATAATATTTTGTGTATGGGTTAAGCCCTAAGATAAGGGCCATAGTACGGATGTGGAAACTGTCATCAATAGCAGAAGTAGTTGAAAATGCACATTATGTGGAGGAGCATATGATCTTAAGTGGAGGTATGATATTGACCTTTCCACAGCATCCTGGATTCATGGGGAAGTCCCATAGGACCTTCTCTAGAGGCGGAAGCTCTAGGCCACCTCCTTATGGCAATAGAGTCACACATAGAACAATTGCTATAGGTATTTCAGTGGTAGTGAGTGAAACATCCTACTCATCACTAATTACGCATTCAGGTTCATGACCTTCTCAAGGAGCAGTGAGTAGGGATAGGGGCTCTAGGGTAAGGAACTCATTTCAGAGACTATCACAGGGAAGTGTGCAGGTTCTAGATCGTGTTACTTTTTGGGGGTGTGTAGGACCCCATTACTAGTGTGACTGCCCAGAGTCACAAACAAGATTTGTGCATAAGGAAGAAAAGGCCCCGATGGGAAGAGCGAGTGGTAGCCACCATATTTATGCAAAAGTTAATAATCACCAAGAAGAACATCAATCCACGGTGGTGGAGTCGTCAGGTACACTAAATCATGTCAAATTTAAAATTTTATTTGATTATGGTGCTACAGATAGTTTCATTTCACCTTGTGCATGAGAAAAGTGTGGGTTGGTAGCCTGCTAGCATGATGACTTTAAACAAGTTGAGATGGCTTTGGGGGAAAAACAAGTGATTGGACCTAGCATTGATAATTGTCTAGTAGACATGGGAGTGTGTACTACTAGGTTGAAGGTGTACGTCACTACTCTCGGGACATATGACATAATCATCAAAATGGATTGGTTAGAATCCCATCGAGCTATGGTTGATTGTTTTGAAAAAAGGGTTCTTTGTATTTACGGTGAAGGAAGATCAATAAAGATCCATGGTGTATGGAGGAAAGTGTCTCTACGCTTTATCTCGACCATGAAGGTTAAACGTTGCATGAGGCAAGGTTGTCAATTGTATGTAGTGGAAGTAGTCAATGAAGGGAAAGGACCCTCCTTGGATCAGTATCCAATATTGTTGGAGTTTAAGGATGTTTTTCCAAAAGAGTTTCCAGGGTTACCTCCTGAGATGGAGCTTGATTTTACTATTGAGCTAAAACCTGGGGTGGAGCCAATTTCCAAGACTCTGTATAGGATGACAGGGCCAAAAATTTGTGACTTGTAGATGCAGTTGAATGAACTACTTGACTTAGGGATAATAAGGCTACAGGGACTTGAACCATGCTACAGTGAAAAATAGGTACCCAATGCCACATATAGATGATCTCTTTGACTAGATGAAAGGAGAAGCGGTATTCTCAAAAATTGATCTACAATCAGGGTATCACCAGTTAAGGATTAAGGAAGGCGGTATTCCTAAAACTTCATTTTGAACTCGGTTTGGGAATTACGAGTTCATTTTAGTACCTTTCAGTTTGACCAATGCGCTAGCAGTATTCATGAGCCTCATGAATGGTGTATTCCTAAAGTACTTAGACCACTTTGTACAAGTCTTTCTGGATGATATCCTGATCTATTCCAAGAACAAAAGAGAACATGAGGAACACTTGTGAGTGGTGTTGTCATGCCTTAGAGAGAACAAATTTTATGTAAATTTGTCGAAGTGTTATTTCTTCCATAAATAAATTCACTATTTAGGTCATATCATTTCCAGTGAAGGAATCTCCATGGACCCGGAAAAGGTAAAGGCCATTATGGAATGGCCAGTGCCGAAAAATGCTCATGAGGTAAGAAGCTTCATGGGGCTAGTGGGTTATTATAGGATATTTTTGGAAGGGTTCTCTAAAATAGAGAAAC
>JASDQU010172830.1:4028-20928 GCA_032191745.1 Picea mariana
GGATATGCACAGATTGAAGGAATCGACTTTGAAGAGACATTTTCCCCAGTTGCCAGAATGGAAGCAATCTGTTTGCTTTTAGCTTTTTCATGCTCCAAAAATGTTAAAGTATATCAGATGGATGTAAAATCATCTTTTCTGAATAGGGAACTTGAAGAAGAAGTCTACATTGAACAACCAGAAGGATTTCAGTTGTCATAGAACACAAACTATGTGTGTAAATTAAAGAAGGCCTTGTATGGTATAAAACAGGCTCTTAGAGAATGGTACTCCAGAATGGTTCAGAAAATGATGTGCAAACAAAAACCTCTACATCAAGGTAAGTCAAGGTAATATTTTATTAATTGAAGTTTATGTTGATGATATTATTTTTGGTAGTGATGATGATAGGTTAAGCCAGGAATTTGCAAAAGACATGCATAATGAATTTGAAATGTCATTACTTGGAGAACTATCCTTCTTTTTGGGACTTCAGATACGTCAAAGCAACCAAGGAATTTTTATTTCTCAAACCAAGTATATTAGAGAAATGCTAAAGAGGTTCGGAATGGAAGATTGCAAGCTAGTTATCACTCCCATGAAAACCAGTTGTAAGTTGAGAAAAGATGATGATTTGAAGTCTACATATCAGAGGCAATACATGTCAATGATTGGCCACCTACTATAAGTGACAACATCCAGAACAGATGTAATGCAGGCAGTTGGACAGGTAGCACGATTTCAAGCAACACTAAAGGAATCACATGTATTAGCAGTAAAGAGGATATTCATATATCTCAAAGGAAAAAAAGAGTTTGGATTACGGTATCCAAAAGGAAAAGATCTATCACTTATTGCCTACATAGATGCATATTTGGGAAAGTTGTATTGATGATTGACGAAGCACCAGTGGAGCAACGTTCTACTTAGGTGAGTGTTTGGTATCATGGCTAAGCAAGAAACAATCATCAATATCTCTATCTACATCCAAGGCAGAGTATATTGCAGCACCAACATGTTGTACACAAGTTCTTTGGATGAAACAAACTTTGACAGATATATAGGTTGAGTATGATGATCCCATTCCAATATATTGTGATAATACAAGTTCCCTCAATATCTCAAAAAACCCGGTGATGCACTCCAAGACGAAGCACATTTCAATCAAGTATCACTTTCTACGGGAACATGTTGTAGAAAAGAACATCAGAGTTGATTATGTGGGCACAAAAGAACAAGTGGTAGACATCTTTACAAAATCACTTCCATGGTAAGCCTTTGAATATATTCGCCAAAGACTTGTATTTATTTATACTCCAAAATGAATGTTTTTTGAATGCTTATTTTATATGTCTTAGATGTACACGAGGAAGCACCATAAGAGGACATTTCAGTCAGGGGGAGTAGCCCCAGATGGAAAAATACCTTTGACATTGATGACAAAGGGGGAGAGATTTATTAGATGCAGAGGACAGAGAAAAATTTATCAGATGCAGAGGAGAGAGGCATGTTCCTGCGGGAGCATGAGTGATATGATTTTAGTATTTCATTAGAGTGTTGCCATCAATTCCAAAGGGGGATATTGTTGATTAAGGTTGATTGTCATTGATGTCAACCCTTGAAGAAAGCCCCGTAGAACAAATGTTTGGGTAATGGAACCAATATTGTTTGATGTAAATATGACTTATTATTGTTTTGTCATGGTTGATAAGAAGTAAATATGGATGAACTCCAAAGTAATAGAACCCAAGCTTAATTATGGAATAATGAGGTGAAGGAAAGTGAATTTGTTAGGGAAACTATCCCAGATGTATAGTGCTTGTCATGTAATTTCCGGTGGTATGTATAACGTCACATAACTCCTCACGGTTAGAGAGTTATGACCATGTGAAATTGGAGAACCCAGGTTTGGGTAATGGACCCAATTTTGTTTGATGGATAAAGGTATGATTTTTTATATATTTTAGAGTAATAATATTCTATATGGATAGTAAATGTCATTCCATTTATGGTGGTATGTGGAATGTCACATAACTCCTCATAGTTTGAGAGTTATGCCCTTACGAAGTTGGAGGACCCTCATATGTCATCTAGAAGCCCCAAAAGGTCAAAGTAGTCAAAGTGGTTTAAGAGATTTTAAAAGGTAAATAAAATCTCTTAAACCACTNAATAAATTATTTCAATAATAAATTTAATGGAGAAATTAGAAGTGGGTTAACCCTAAAATAAGGAAAGTGGGCCAAGTGACCTAGAAGATGTTTTTAAGGAAGCTACTTGGAGAGTATAAACAAGAGGCAAGGCTCTCTAATTTTAATTACACTTGAGCATATTGAATATATATAGGTGTCTAACGTGACCAAGGATATCTAAGCCTAATTTCTGAGGGAAGGTGAAGAAAACAAGGCCAAACTGCAAGGAAGGATAAATTCTTTTGATGGTGCTTTCTAAGGTATGTTATTTACAGGTCATCTCACCATTTTCGCTATAAATTTTTTTCTGTAATGATTCAGACCATGAAATTGATATTACATTGAGAAAACATACCCAAGTATCCGTGGTGAGAAATTAATCTTATGGGTCATTGTATTT
Source organism: Picea mariana (assembly GCA_032191745.1). Taxonomy (NCBI): domain Eukaryota; kingdom Viridiplantae; phylum Streptophyta; class Pinopsida; order Pinales; family Pinaceae; genus Picea; species Picea mariana. Next base: position 6,597 of record JASDQU010172830.1, read on the forward strand.
TTGGATTTACACTCCGTGGAAAATAGGGTTTGTGGCTAGTCCTGAAACTAATAAAAAACAGGTGTTTCGAGTAAAAATGTCATAACTTATTCATAAAAGATCCAAATTCCATGAAAACAAATGTGTTGGTTAGGTTACAGTCTTTAGTATGTTGTGTAACTATTTTAGATCAATTCAATAAATATTTCATGTGGGGCACACTCTACAAGGTCGCTCTCTAGAATAATCCAAAATTTAGCAAGGTATGCCATTTTTGCTATAACTCCTTTTTTAAGAGGTTCCAAGTAGTGAAACTTGGAGAAATTACATAAAACACATTGAATAAAATTGTGTATCAGATTTATATCTTTATCCATTACATATTCAAAGTTATGATTACTTCAAGTTAGGGTTGTTGACTAATCCCAAACTAGGCATGTGAGACTAAAGAAACGTTTGATGAAAATGATAGTCTCTTGTTGTTAAAGTTAAGGAAGGTTTGCAGGAATGTGATCATATACACCAGGTATATTACAGAGCTACAAATCAGATTTGGATGATGAAATTGATGAGGGATTTTGGTTGAGGTACATGGTTGAGACAAGTAGTTGATGAGTTGACACATACATGAGGTGTATAGTTGATGATGTTGGTACATAGTGATGAGTAGTTGACACATGATTGGTACATGGTTTGATGCACTTATTTACGGTACAGGTTTATTACAGGTTGTTTGGTACAGGTTGGTGCATGGTTGATGCACTTGTTTATGGTACATGTTGATGCATGGTTCAAATTAATTGGTACAGGTTTACAGCGGTATATCTCATAGTGATAGTGTGACAGTGGTTCCATCATTCTACTTCTACTTCAGGGTGGCAGGATGGATAAATGATAGGTGGTTGTAGCCACCTTTTGGTTGTAACTGAAGAACATAGGGGATTGTCACCTCCTTCTTTTTGTAGCCAGAGAATTGGGGAGTTGGAGCTTCCCTTAGGTTGTAGCCTGAGAAACTAAGGGGTTGGAGCCTCCTTCCAGTTGCAACTAGAAAACAAAGGAAGATAGTGCTTCCAATGAATTTAATTCTTCAAGACATATAAGAAAAAGCATTCTGTGGTTTTCTCCCCATTTGGGTTTTCACATAAAACACTGGTGTACTGTGTATGTGTGTGATTGTTTATTTCTTACTGCTCATTATTGGATAATAATTCTACATTGATATAACATTTGAAGAAAAAGGATTATAATTATTCTATTACTGATTCACCCCCCCTCTCAGTAATCCAACAAAAATCACCCTTTCTCTTCAAAATTTTGAGTTCATTTCGATACTTTCTCGGCCATCTGATCGTTTGAAAGTTGTTACAAGGAAGCCCATAAATATTTGTATTGTTCCATTTGGTCTTTGATTTGTATCTTTCCAAGAAAATTTCTTGATTGAGTTTTGTTATTTTGGATTTCTTTTTGAAAAGTTTAGGTTTGTTTTCACTTCTTATTTGATTGCTGTGAGAGTGTTCTTTTTGTTTATATGATACTTGCTTCCAATTGTCTAAAAATAGAAATAGTGAAATCTTGTTGGCATAAGAAGTGTTGAATCAAATCAATTTATGTTCATATTTAAACAAAAATATATCCTTTCATGATTGGATTTTGGTTATTAGAATCAATTTCTGAATAGTTTAGCATTGAATTGGATTCTTGTTGAAAGTGATCGCATGAAATTTCTGTGTTTTTGTGTTTGATAGTGAAAGAAAGAAAATTATTCTCCTTCCCATAAATAGAAGTTCAATGAAAGAAACAATTGCTTATCATTTTCTTTTTTTTCTTTTGGATTCGAGTCATAATATCATTAGTTTCACTCTCATTCACCTCTGAGTAAAGAACAACCACTAAAACCAACGCTAATTAAAATTGATCTAGAAACTTTTTCTTTATAAATTCTTCCACCAACAGTAGACTAGGATTAGCACTTTGGATTAGGTTGTGAGTACAACTCTCCAAAGCATTCAAAACAAACTTAGCATCTTGTGGTAGGGAGAGAAAATCCAATTTTCATATAAACATAACTGGGATCCCCCTCTCACACAAGGGGTTATGCACGAGGTCGCGTTCGAGAGAGCCACAAATATTATCCCTCTAAGGTATAACCATTCGTAGTATTAAGATCGTATTTTGGGGGTTCTTCTTGAGGTCTAACTATCTTCATTTGGTCTCAGTGATTCGTGAATTCCGAATCCATTTGGGGTCCTCTGGAGTTCTATCAGTCCACTTGTCCTCATTTCTCTTAAAGGATTTAAGACTTGTTATCCTGCCCATACGTTCAGACTAGACTATCGACTGTACTCTCCCAGAGGCTGACTATGAGTTGGTGTCCTCAGTAGTCATAATATTTATGTTTTTTAAACAAGGTGATGGTGAAGAGAAGTCTTCGATGTACCTGGAACAAACGTTGGTCAAAATCACTCGAGCTCCTTGGAGGGTAAATCCATGATTACTATGTGGAAGCTTGCACCAAGGCGTAAGTCCGTTAAGTATTTTTCCATCGTAATTGTTCCACCCACTCATATCCTAGCCCCTTCTCATTTTTTATCACAGAATGTTGGATTTCATCACCAACTAGTAGGGTCATTGTGAGAAGGTTTGTTTGCTTGTTGGTTCTTCTAGATTTTTTTTTTTAGCATGTGCTGCTAATTTAATAATTTGTCAAGATTGATCCTATAGACACTAAAGGTATTTGTAAATCATGTAGGATGCAAGGGTTTCCTCTAAAAGAAGGATACGAACCCTTACCTCTTAATTCACGAGAAGAAATTTACCGTGAAGAGGTATAAAATCACTCCAACGCTTGGAGTGTTGCTACTCCTTTGTTAGAAAATACTAAAAGTGCTTTGGTTACAGTTGAGGATCCCATTCCTCATACTAAACCTATGTCAGAAGCTTCTATTGAACCACTCCTTCGTCGATTGGACTCATTCGGTAATATTATAGAAGAATAAGTCCCTTGTTTACCATTGAGACCCATTACTGAGACACACATGGGATCCACATAACCAATTTTTAATGATGAGTTTAGGACCCTCATTCGTTCTACTGACACATCATATCCACATCAGAAACATGCTCATTCCATATGGAGGACTCCATCAGGATGTGATATTTATGAACATTTTTTCTTTATTCGATAACCTCTTGATCCTTATGACCCTCTTGTTGTTGAGGCAGGACCGTCTAGTCAGACTATTGATCATCCCATCGAAAAAGTCATTAATATTGTTGCTACGTCAACACAAATTCATCTGAATGTTGGAATCGTAACACCCAATCATACACAAGGTACTTCAACTGTTACTCCCACCATTACACCCCTTCATACTACAACTCCTCATGTTCCACAAGATCTTGTTGGAACACATTTACAACAGATAATGGAGACCCTTGCCAGACATACACAATCAACTGCAGGATATATCCTGACTGGGGGGAAACCACTGTCTAGTGGGCCTACCCCTCCTAGGGGAAAACCACCTTTGTACATTCTTTCTGGGGGACAACCCCCCTTTACTAGTCAAATTGCAGTTGTAAATCAACCTATGGAAGGGGGAAACCCTCTTTTTCCAGAAACCCTTCAAAATTCTGGGGAGTACCTCTAGGAGGTACATTTAATCAACCTTACCATGGGGGGAAATCATACCATAACCCACAAGGAAGAGTACCAAATCCCGTTCCTTTCGAATTATATTTTGGAAAACAATATCCTGGTGTCCCAAGTCCCACCTGGGGTCTTGAAGGACATCAACCTTATCCTCCCCAAGGGTCTAATGTTTACCCTCCTGAGGGAAAAATAATTTACCCTGCTTAAGGGAAAACTATTTATCCCCCACAACCGAATCAACCAACTTATACTCCTCAAAATAAACCCGGTTTCACCCCACTCATGAATGTTCCTCAACAGTAATTGAATCCTGCCCATACTAGTCAACAAAAACCATATATGGAAGGATATATTGGATACAATTATCCACCTCAACCAGTTTACGACCCCACCAGTGTCCCTATGAAACATCAATATCACCCTTAGGTTAACCGACAACTACCTTTTCTCACCACACTAGATCTACCAGACTTGTCTCAGTTGACAAATGATCCCATATTCCATTTTTCGTTTTGGCCAGTAATTCCTGCTAAATTACCTCTTGACATCCCTAAATTTGATGGTAAACCTAGGGAAGACCCAAACAACCATGTTATGCCTTTCCATTTATGGTGTTCATCAAACTCCTTGATGGATGATTCTATACGTTTGCGTCTTTTCCAGTGTAGACTCATGGGATCTGCAACCAAATGGTACGTTGAAATTCAACGTGGTTCCTTTCAAGAATTCAAATCATTAGCTATGGATTTTCTCACACATTTTCAATTACCCGTCTGTTACGAGACGGGTACTGAACTTTTAACCTCCCTTCGTCAAACAAACTCCATACATATCTTTGATCACATTCATGAATGGATATGACGATGAAGGTTGATTAAAGCAACCATTCCTGACCAACTATTGGCAGAGTGATTTACTAAATCTCTTTTACCCCCAATTTCTCAGGAGGTCACCATGGGTGGTGTAGTCACTGAGGAATAATCCATTTCTTGAGTTCAATACTTATATTTGGTTTACTCTCAATATGGTACTTTGTATGAGTTGATACAAAATAATACCTGTACTCCTATTGATCCATCCAAATCACCTTCCACAACACATGCAGATGGAGTTATCGTATCGTCAAAACCCAATATTCATCATAGTCAACCAGGATGACAAATCGCTCTGTTTCTTCACCCATTACTAGTTTGAGTTCACTCTCCTCTACCTCCCTCCTGACTCAAATCTATGAGGTGAATGCAGTTCAATCTGCCTCTTCGCAACAATCCGAGGGTAAGTAGAAAACAAAAAATAAACCCAAAAAGAATAATAATAATAATGAACATCCCAAAACAAAAACTCCATCACCTGCTACTAAAAAGAAACCACAACGAAAACTGAAATTCCCATGTCTTATTTTTTGTGATGATAATTTCAATCGAGACTGTCCACATCGTGACAAAGTTGCAAAAATTTTCAAAGGGAATTCCCAACCCTCTGTGTTAAAACAACCTTTTCCTCAACAACAATCCATGGCTTCTCAAGAACTAGCTCATCCCACAGGGGGTAGTTCTAGCCACCCTCCTAGTGATGAAGCCTCATTGAGTGCTCTTATTTATATGTTTAATGGGATTGATTTAACCACTCTCACCACCACATATGACACATCGAATAAACCTGATAAAGAAAAGGTCACTAACGGTACCCCACCAAATCCATCTCCTACCTCCGTTACTCCTCCATCTAGGTCACTTCAAATCGAGAAACCTACTTTCGAATCTATTTTATGACCTCCCAAGAGCACTATTCACAAATCATCTTTTAATCCTAGTTCACGTGCTGCACAAAACTACAATATTATTGAAGATTTGGCTCAAGCACCATGTCCTATGCCCACTCTTGAAGTTCTACAACATTTCCCAAGTCAACGTATAACTCTCTTGGATGCCATCGGCGCCATTGATCCTGAGTCATCAAATAATATCACGTTTAACCTAGACAACTTCAAGTCACAACTTTCTCACCATATTGCTTTTCAAATTGATGTAGTTTTTCATAACCAACACATTCACTACACCATATTGGATGAGGAAGCTTCCACTTATGTCATGTCATTAGCTTGTTGGAAATGATTAAAATCACCTACACTTAACCAATCCCCTACAATGTTATGAGCATTCGACAGGTGAGGTTTTCATACTCATAGACTCTTGGAGTCCTTAGCCGTTCAGTTGGGGGGTAAGATCATCTTTGTCGATGTAGAGGTAGTCAATTCTCCCCTCCCCTTGATTGAAACTTGTTATTAGGAAGAAGTTGGTTCTATGCCATGACTATCGTCGCTTCATCAGTGTTTCGATGTGTACAATTACCTCGTCAAGATAAAATTGTCACTATCAACTAGTTAGATTACTGCACACCCGACACTCGCACTCTCGCCACCAACAATATTCCTTTCTTGGGAGATAGTAAGATTACTTATGAAAGTTTTGGTGTAGGTATTTTAAAATATTCTTCCCTTATGGATACTTTCCCCGCACCACTTCCTCCCACCATGCAACATATTTCCACAATCAATATGATCTCGACTATGGCCTATCAGTCTTTAGAATCATCTGATCCTTGGGTTGTGCCTAGTCCTTTACAATTCGATGCACTAGGTAACGCTTTTCCACTTAGTCCAGCCAAAGCTTCATACGTTGCTATCCAATATTCCTCTCCTTCCTTGGATGACCAACATCTATTGGCATCCAACCCTTATTTGTTTCCATCTTGGTTGAATTCCATGTCCTCTGATTTTGAATACATCTTACATATTTTTCCATCAAAAGAATCTATTATGGAAATGCTTAGTATTGACGAGGTACCTTAGGATGAAAACCACCATTGATCATCTTTTCTTCCTAGTCTAGATGAAATTCAGGAAGATAGACACTCTATATTTCCCCCTCTATGTTGTTCATTCTCCCTAATCTCCTATACTTACCCAGGATACTACTTCCGAGGGGAATTTAGGAAACATCTCTTATACCATTGCTATCGATATTTTGATCAAAAAATGTATTGTTGAAAATTTTCGTCTTAGTGTTAATTGTTCGCTCGAGGAAGTGGAAGATTACACCACTTTGTTTAAAGAATCCTGTGATTTCTTCACTTGGAGCTATGAATAAATGACAGGGATCGATCCATCGATCCTTGTGCATGAAATAAAAACTTACCCAGGAATTAAACCTGTACGAAAAAACTTTTCCCAGTTCATCCTAAGAAAACCATGACCATAAAGGCAGAAGATGAAAAAATGTTGAAATCTGGATTTATATATCCTTTCCCCTTGACATAATGGGTTTCTAACATCATTTCAATTGCTAAAAAATGAGGAACCATTCGTGTCTGCGTCTATTATATGGATCTCAACAAGGATTTTCCAAAATAAAATTACCCTACACCCTTCATCGACCAAATCATTGATAATTGTGTTGGTAGCATTATTTTCTCCTTCATGGATAGATTTTATGGGTATAACCAGATTGGCATTCTTCCAGTTAATCAACATAATACAACCTTCATCTTCCCATGGGGAACATTTGCTTATCAAAAACTACCTTTTGGTCTAAAAGATGCTGGTGCTATGTTCTAGCGGGCCATTTCGTATGCTTTCAAAAATATCAACAATATTTTGGAACCCTAGCTTGATGATTTACCTTCACATTTATCTAATCGACAAGGCCATGTTGGTCATTTAAAGGCCATTTTTCTTCGATGTCGGTTCTACCGTATCCATTTGAACCCTCACAAATGCATCTTCACTGTTGAATCAGGTCAACTCCTTGGTTTCGTTGTCTTCAAAGATGGGATTAGGGTGGATCCATTAAAAATAAAAGCTATTATTACTTTACCTCCTCTAGACAATTTGACCCAACTACAAAGTTTGCAAGAGAAAGAAAACTTTCTTTGTCATTTTATTTGTAATTACACCAAGCTAACTAAAGGATTTATGCGATTATTGCAGAAAGACACTCCTTTCATCTGGGATGACACTGCTCAATGATATTTTGAAGCTCTTAAGCATGCATTGACCCATACACCCCTCTTATGCATGAGACTATATCATTTATTTGGCAGCCTCTACTTCCACTATTTCTATGGTGTTAGTTCAAGAGGACCCTAATGGTGACAAACATGTGATCTACTATCTGAGCAAGAGTTTATCCAGTCCTGAACTCCGATATTCACATGTTGAAAAGTTGGCTCTGGAAGCTATCATTGTCATCCAGATATTTCATCATTACATCCTGTTACGCACTACCATGGTCATTGCGAACTCGAACCCCATGTACCATATTCTGACATGTCAAGTCCTTGGGGGAAACTATTCCAAATGGATCATTATTCTTCAAGAATTCAATCTTGAGTTTGCCAAATCAAAAGATAAAAATTCCTTGGCTTTTTTGGAACTTATCTATGATTCTTCCCCATGCTGATGAAGACACTAAGCCTAGTGATTCTCTTCCCGATGAATCGTTTTTCCTCATTATCACGTCCGACCCTTGGTATGGAGATATTCTTCTCTATCTTCAAACCCAACGTTTTTATCCCAATGTCTCCTGTGAAGAACATCATCGTATCCTCCACCATTCTAAACACTACCTTATCATCGGTGACACTTTCTATTGTGATGGTATTGAAAATATCCTATGACATTGTTTAACCCACGATGAGGTTAAACGTGTTTTGAATGACTATGACCTGGGAACTTGTGGCGCTCACCTTTATGGGATGGATACAACCCAGAAAATCTTATGTGCTGGTTATTTTTGGCCCTCCATATTAAAAGATTGTGTTGAGGTTGTCAAAAAATTCCCACCCTACCAAGTATTCCACAACAAGGCACACACCCACCTTGCTCCGCTGCATCCCATTATTTCCATCGACCCCTTTTCCAAATGGGGCATTGATTTTATGCAATGTAAGCCTACCTCAGTTGGAGGGAACGGTTATATCATCATTGCCATTGAATATTTCACTAAATGGGCTGAGGATACGCCTACATTTATTAACGATGGTTGTATTGTAACTCTCTTCATCTTTAACCACATCATCACTCACTTTTGTGTTCCACAAGCCATTGTCACTGATCACGATTCACATTTTCAAAACAATATGATGAGTGAGTTACATGTCAAGTTGGGTTTTTTCAATGAAAACTCATCCCCCTACTATCCTCAAGAAAACAGACAAGTTGAATCTATCGAAAAAGTCCTTAAAACCATGATCCAATGCATGGTGGGGGAAAACAAAACTTCTTGGCACTTGTAAATTCTCTCCTCCCTCTGGGATTACCGCACCTTAGTGAAAACTGCAACTAGATTCACTCCATTCCAGTTGGTATATGGTGTCGAAGAAATGTTACCAATAGAGTGTGAGATCCCTTCACTGAAACTTACCGTAGAACTCCTACCTCACACCTCTGCTGAAGAGGAACGGTTCCTATATTCGACTAAGTTGGACGAAACACGTTGGGATGCTTCTCTCATTAACAAGACATATAAAAAATGAATGAAGAGTCAATATGGAAAATCCGTTCAACCTCGTACTTTTGTAGAAGGAGACCTAGTCCTCGTTTATGACCAGGCTCACGATAAGCTAGGGAGAAGAAAGTTATAACCTCTATGGCATGGACCCTATATAGTAAAACGTGTATTTCATAGAGGTGCCTATGAGCTAGTTGCTTATGATGGAATATCTATCAGTGAACCCCAGAATGGGATTTACCTCAAGAAGTACTATGCATAGAACATATGGCATGTGTGCTTTGTACACCATTATACTATATTTTTTATTTGGTGTGTATTTTCTCTTGCATGTACGAGTTTTGTTTTAGCTGCTTATACTTTGTCTTGTGATTGCGTGCATAGATGACATTTCCATTTCCCATCTTTGTTGGGTTTGCAGATGGCGCTAGTACGCACACCCAGAACATTGCTTCTACAGTTTGGGTCATTTACCACTCTGATGATTTGGTGATTTCAGGAGGCATTTGCCTAGGATCAACAACCAATAATGTGGCATAATATCACGCTATCATTGGACTTTTAACCGAGGCCTCCTCTCTAGGTATATCACATATAATCATTAACCTATACTCTCAACTCGTGGTTTGTCAGTTTAATTGAGTCTACGTTGTTCACAACCCTATCCTATTTCATCTCCACCTACAGGTTCGTCGTCTTGAGAGAATGTTTCAATTTAAAAAATACAGGCACATACCAAGAGAAATAAACACAACATCAGATTCTCTAGAAAATTATATTTTGGATCAGTATCTTGCGCATAAATAAAATTAAAAAAAAAATGACTCACTTGTACACTAAAAAAATCACACAAGATAATTTGTAACATCATTGGCACCAAAAAACTCGAATATATGTATATATAAAATGCGTAATAGCAAAAGTTTCTTTTACATCAAAAAGTACATAGTAGGGAAAAATATGGGCCCTCATGCCCATGATATCATCATGAAAAGACTACAAAACATATAGAGGATCCTAGTCCTCCTGCACCACATTGTGCTCTGAGAAGCACACCACTGTATGAGCTAGTCATTGGAGAAAGTGGTTCAAAGTCTCATGAACCCCTATTCTATGCCTCTGCAGATGAAGAGGCACGTCTTATCTCTTGAGAGGTGGGAAACCCATAGTAAGACCTCGGAGGTTCCTCTCAACCTCCCAGAGACCTCCCACTTCCACCTCATTCTCCATAGATATCTGCATGTCTCTGCGATGTCCTAGTGCTGACATCTCTCTAGACATGATGCACCTCTATCTGCATGATAAAACAATACATATGTTAAAATCCCTCTTTGTACACATAAAAATAATATAAATTTCAACATAAAAAATGCATGACAAGGTTTCGTTTCATACCTGATGCATCCCAGTCAATACCCTCTGGAAGCACTAAGTCCACACTACCCCATAAATCCACTACGACATATGGAAATTCCTCGATAACAATTAACTTCCTTCTCCACCAAGGAAGAAGTCAGTCGTGAACTTGAACTCTGAGTCAGTCCCCAATATCAAGGGAAAACTTGTCCATATTTCCATACGTGGCTCAGTAGCCAGTCGTTCCATCAACGCAATATGTGGCTGCATCTGAGGTATTCTCTCCAAAAAGAACGAAACCAAGAATGAACCATAGCCAAACTATTTTTGTTTCCCAATCCTACACTTCGTGATTTGATCCTTCATGTTTCAAAAGAATACTGCACTCCAGTTGAATAATATCATCTCCACACATTGTAGAGCATAATAAATTTTGGATTTTGAAGAAAAATGTGCACTCGTGCTACCTTCCAGGTTGGTTATGGAAAATAAAATAGATCGTAGTGTCAAATCTCTGTCATCCTTGATCACGATTCGTCCCTCGACTAATCGTGACCTTGGAATTCAGTGGTCAACTACGTACACCTCGGTAGGCTGAGGAGTTTCCCGTTTCCCCCAAAAAAGGATAGGAGCCCCTCTTCTTGAGAGGCTGGTCAAAAAGTACACTTCATCGAGCTCAATTTTGAGCAATTGTGGTCCAATAAGGAATTCATGTTCAACGTCTTCCCATAGTCCAATCAGATACTCAAGTAATCAAACTTCTTTTTTCATCTTTTGTAATTTGAAATACTTTAGGAGGCCACAATTCCTCAAAGCAGCCCTTGTCTGAGGGTTTTGCAATGCAGCTATATCGTCAAGTTCATGCTCACATTCTTTCCATTCGATCATGGTTTTAATCTGTGTAAACTACAAAAATATACATTTAAAATCCTTTAATCATTCTCTCATAGAAAAAAATTGAGTATTTTTAGCATAAAAAACAACATTGTTTTTAGTTCCGCATCGACGCTCCCCTTATTTTATCCATAGGGCACTAGCGCTCCCCTGAAACATGCACCAAGGTGCCAAAAACATGATCGATGCTCCCCTCACCCCTCTAAGGGAGCACCGATCTAGTTCGGTGCCCGGGGATTCCCAGGGAGACCATGACAACCTAAAAACTACCTAAAATGAAATTCTAAACCATGAGAAATGACTAGAATGGGTAAGTGACCAACCTGGTCCAGATAGATGTGAAAACGATCAACCACATCTCCAGTGCCAACCGCTTGAAAATCGCCATCCGAGGTTGAAAATACCAATGCTAGAAGAAATTGGTGAAAATGAAATGGTAAATAAGATTTCTAACCCTATTTCACTATTATAGGGTTCTTTTTTGCTAATATAATGTTTAGTTTGGGTTTTTTAATATTTTTGGAAAGTCACTAATACCTTGGATGCATATTTGTCTTTACTTGGAGGTCTTGAAGATGTATCTTTTTCACTAAAACCTTCTAATACTAACAAGCACAGTCTTTGTTCTTTCTCACGCTAAAAAAAACATGAGAATGTAACCGAGTAGACTTTTATCTCTTTTTCAGACTCGTGAAGGTTGCACGAAAAAGAAAACCCCTGGAGTCTCCTTTAATCTCTTTTCAGACTCTCTAAATATGAAAATATTGTCGAGTGATATTGCTTCATTTCACACTCGTTTACAAGGATTTGAAAGGGTGTCTCCCAAGTAGCAGTTTATCTCTTTTTCGGACTTTGGAGACTAAATTTATGAAAAAGGAAAACCCTAGAGTCGTATTTAATTTATTTTCAGACTCTCTAAACATGAAAAACCATCGATTTTTCCTTCTCTGGACTCGTTAAAAATTACACATTGAAGGGCCCATATGGGACTAAACCCTTACTTCTTATAGTTAGTCAAACAAAGGAAGAGGGTCTTACCGAAGGTGATTTATATCGAGCATGTGTTATCGTCCTCGATCTCGTAAAAACAAAAAGACGTACTCGTCTATCTGGATGGGGGAAAAAAGTGAAGAAAGAAAGCCAAGCCATTTTTTAGAATTGTCACAATTCACTCTTGCAGTTTCCCTTGAACATGACAAATTGTTTTTTCATACATTTTAATCCGATGAACCTCTGCACTGAACCAATCCCCTGAGTCATTTTACTCCTTTGGGTCACCCAACGAAAGTCACAATATCCAGTGCATCATGTTTTGGTCCATGTTACGTTTTTGTTGCTTGTGCCTCAGTGTTCAAGGGAAGTATCTGCCTCAAGAGTCAACCATCACAAACTTCTAGTTTCAATGCTCGTCTCAGTCCATACTCATTTGATTCATCATCTCAAATATCTATGTCAGTTTTGTGTCATTGATGAGGGATACATCAAGGCCCTCCTTTAACGAGTATTTTCTTATCGACTTCAACACATCATCTGGAAAATTTGACTTAGAAACCAGTCAGTACCTTGGGACCTTCATGCCTCAATGACAGGCCTCCTTGCCTCTGACAATAGGTTTACATCATTGACCTTTGATCAGATGATTCCACAAATGTTTGAATTCATCTCATTTATTCACATTCGTTGGATTGTACTAGGGTACCTTGGGAGTCATTGACATCATTGGTGATTTCCCTCACACTTGTTAACAATTTACCTCAATGATCGGTAATCAAGTGGTTTCTACCATTTTCAACATCAAAACATCTATTCACATGGCTAGATTCGTACCACATCGGGATTGGGACGAAGACCTTGGGTTGAGCATTCACTCTGATATCTGCTTTACCCAGGCTATGAAAGGAGATAATTTGAGCATATTGATATATAGTAGGAAAATTCCCATGTGGAGAGGTGAATGTCCTCTTGGATTTTATACCCCTATGACCAAGATAGAAAAATTCTAACATTGAACACTAACATTCATTTAAGTGTAGCTAAACTAGTGAAAGGAAAAGAGGAAGAAAGCATGATGTACGCTTTCTGAACTTTTTCCTTGCTCGGTCGAGGTTGAACTTGATCTTCAAGCCCTTTGATGAGTTCTGCAATTAAATAGACAAAAAAGACAATACATGATTCCTATTCTACCAAGATTATTTTAAAATAGATTTATCAAGAAGAGACTAGATCATGCAAACATACACAAACTTGAAGGAAATAGACCAAGAATATATATTAAAGAGAACATAACAAGGTGCTTACAATCTATAGATGCATATGCAACAACCTCACCAATTCTTCCTTTTCCAACCCCTTGCTCAAAATATCCATGATCAAAATGCCAATAATTTTCACTTATATTCTCCTCCTTTCACCATGAGAATGCCTCCTTATATAGGAATTGAGAAGCTCAACCATCTTATCCATTTTTGAAATAAGTTGAGGATATGACTCCATTATTTGTGAGATTTTCATTAGATCCAGCCTATAACATGAATTCGAGCCAAACTAACTCGGATGTTTTCTAGCTGTCCTTAGAGATAAGGGGGATTCCTCCCCAAGATTCCCTCAACAGATCGACACTCCCTTAAAGCTGGAAACAGAGCGCTACAATGCTCCCTGATAAGTAGACAAGGAGCACTAGCATTCCCTGCATGTGAGCACGTGAGCGTTGATCTCCAAAAAACCGTTTAAGATGATCTTTTCAAGGCAAAATGTTTGTAAGTTTTTACAAATGACATGTTTTCCTCTTCTAACAAATTTTAGAGGGTGTACCAAATGTTCTTATGATTTTGTCTGTAATGAGACACATGTGAGACATAAATATGATGTTTGTGACACTTGTGACACTTGCGACAAAAGTGAGACACTTACAACACTTGGGACAATGATAATGAGACATTAT